>BRDA01087417.1:1325-19950 GCA_036984385.1 Crenuchus spilurus
AGAACCCAAGCTCAGGTGTAGACTCGTCTCAAAGGTACAAGAGGGGCACAGCCCCGGAGGAAACCCACGCAGACACGGGGAGAACATGGAAACTCTGCTCAGATGTGGACTCGAACCCAAGACCTCAGCGCTGAAAGGCGAACGTGCTAACCACTAAGTGAAATGAATTACTTTATTAATGAATAATATTACAAAAGTAATATTAAAAACATGTCTACACAAACAACAAAAGCCTAACAACCTAACCGCTTTAAGCATTTAATTTTTGTACCGCCAGATTTTAATATACTTACATTTAAATGTGTACTCTGTCCCCCGCTTCGTCCGCCATTGTTACAAGAATGAATCTACTGTTTGGCCCGCAATGCATCTCGGGATAGGGTGGGCTTCGAAGGATACATCTGACCCGTCCTTCAAATAGTTGGAAAAGGAGGACGCATTTGTGGGCTGCATTCGGAGGAGCCTTCGAAGGTCGGTGAATTCGGACAGCCTACGCGCATCGTTGTGACGTAATCGGCCTTCAAATGTGGCCTTCGAAGGATGCAGACCCTGAATTCGGACACACTCTCTCCCTCCCTCCTGTTCTGTGCTAACTGTGCTGTCACTACGTGTGTCTGTAACCACACCCCTCCCAGCTGCACTCTTGCTCAGTGTAGACACACAGATGCTGCGACACATCTTGACCAATCACGTGCAGCAAAAAAAAAAAAAAAAAGAACCAGCTCACTCTCAGGAGCCGGCTCCCGTCGTTCACTTCAAAGAGCCGGCTCTTAGAGCCGGACCGTTTGTGACCGACCCATCACTACCTCTCACCCTCCCTGTCATGTTTCAGCAGAGTGTGTGTGAGAGTGATGAGTCGTTGGAGAACGAAATGGCTCTTAGAGTCGACTCTTTGAAGTGAACGATCAGAGCCGACTCGTGTCTGGGAGCCAGATTCATTTTCCCCCTGTTGAAGTCACACGGAATTGGTTAGTTACACCATGTAAGTTGGGGGGTGTTGCTTAGTATTAACTATAATTGCTGCAGGTGCACAGAGAGAGAGAGAGAGAAGCTACAAAAAGACTCTCTCTGATGAAAACTCTCTGCATATGACAAAAAATTACATAAATAAGTAAATAAATGCACATATAAATGACTGAATAAATAATTACCCACAAGTAATTGTATAGACAAAAAAATTAATTAATTTTGTCATGAAAAAGAACATACATATATTTATATGAGGAATCTATTTCTACATTTCCATACATAAAAATTATTTGGCTTACTTTTGAAATACAAAACAGCCAACAAAAATTCACTGAAATATGGTCATCGGTATGGAAAGTGTTGGAGGTTATGTGATTTTTCTTTTTGCATGATACATGTACTATTGCCTGTATTGTAACCATAATTGATTTATTTTACTTTATTATGCCCTATTCCTTTAATAATTAATGATCATTTTGTGATATTGTGAAATATTTGACCATGTTGCAGCCAGATACATATATATAATTATTTTCTTTTTGTTTTTGTTCTGTCCTTTCTGTAAAATGCAAAATTATTTTATTACTAGCTGGTAAGCTAAGCAGCAAAAAGAAAAAAGAAGAAGAAAAGTCTTTTGATTTGAGAGCTGTAATAGTAATAGCTTTTAAGTAAACGAAGCCATAAAAGCACATAGCCCATCACTGGTGTGAGTCATGACCAATGAAAGTGTTGTCTGCATTGCTAAGATACACCTGAAAATGGTGTGCAATTTTAAAAAATAGCATGAAGGCAATTTTAGTCCGCTTTATGTTTCTCTGACAGTGTAAGACCTCTTATAATATATAATTGCTACATTCAAGCCACACCCAACCCGCAATGGAATCCCCCCTGCAAATACACTCCAACCCCAAACATTACTCTCTGGCCACATCCCAAACTACATACTGTTACTACACTAAATGTGTAAAAAATAAAATATAATAAATAAATAAAAGGACTCCATGGTTAGAAGTGCTTTCAGTAGTGCAGTAATGTTTCAGAGTGAGCTGTTTGGGACACAGCCTTACTCTCTAACACCAATGTTAGTCTTGTCTAGTCAGGTAAGTCTTAACATTTTTTTATCATTTTATTTAAGCATTATGCCACCAAAGAAAAAATATAACCGTCATCAGAGTTCACATGCAAAGACATAATAATAAAAAATTGTTAACCAAACCTGTTATTATATTGTTTTATATATTATGTATCACCTTATTAAGGAAGTACTAGAACAGATAAATTGCTTTCTTAAATGAATTTTTATTAATTTGTTGATATTTTATATTTTTTACCAATTTCTGCCCAAAATTACATACCCAAATCTTAAAATGAAAACGAGGATAGTTTCATGATGTAATGTTACAGTAACACCTTCAAAGTTTTAATAAAAAATACTTAATAATATTGAACTTAATCTCCATTAGTCAAAATATGACAAATGTCATTTTAAAATTTAGATTTCAGTGGCGATAAACTACACAGTTCCCATCAATGAACACTTTTTGCTGTTAAAACTTGTGCCACCTTTATTTTATATATATATATATATATATATATAATCCAGACACTGCACACACAATTTTTAATCAACAAGTTTTCTGCCAACAGTACCAGATAATGTGGAGTAACAGTTTGTAAGTGATCTTTAATTGGATTTATCTAATCATAAACAGAAGTACAGATAATGTTGCATTTTGTTTATTTATTTGTGGTTTACTGTAACTCCACAAATGTTCTACGTCACTATACATACAGTGATTTACTCACTCCATGTTGTTGTACCTTTGAGTTCTACGCTGTACGTCAGCAGCATGTGACCCACATCGCAAACAATTTAAAGTGAATGGATCGGTCCCATGGATCCACCAAATTATTCGATACCCGGTCCAGCTAATTTTGTTAATATCCTAATCTCGGATTGGTGCATCCCTAGCTTTACAAGAGCTGGTAGAAAACTGAAGATGGATTAGATTGTTCCATATTCATGATGTTCATTGTCACTAGCATTAAGCTAACAAACTTCAATGAAAGTCATAATGTATCCTAAACCACATCATCTAATCTGTGAGGCGTTAAGATCTGGATGTGGTTTGAGACGGTTAAGAGAAGCTTTGGTGATTGACTGTGACAGAAACAAAGTAGTGAAACTGTGTAAATGTGATTTTCAAGGATATTTCAGGACTGATGCTTGCCAGGTTTATTTTTCCATGATTTTTGAGGACCTGTATGAGGTCTGGCATTCAGATTGATATCCTGATTCTGAAGTTTCCAAACAATGACCTCACTCCTCTGACTGGTTTTGACTGATATGCCAATGAAGTAAAGAGCCTCTAATGCACTTAGTGGCTGTAATGAAATCAGCTCAGGGATGATAACAAACTACATGTCATTCTTTGTTTACTTCAGTACATTTTCATTATGATGGATATTACCACTATGATGAGCTTTTTTAATCTGCATGTGTTGAGCATACTTTCAAAGCCTACAGAGCCATAACATTAATGTGTAAAATTGTCAAAACTATTAAAATAGTTAACTGTTCTCCTGATACTGAAATCTTGCTTACTCTATCATATTACCACACAGTGATCTTAGCTTTCAGGACGCATTTAAACATCACAGTAAAACAAGAAAAGTATTTAATACTAGAAATACAGCCAAATCAAGTCACAGTTTAAACCATCATATCAGAATATTATGAGCACCTACTTAAAAGTGGGAAGTCCCCTTGCCTCAAAGAGTTCACTTAATGATGATTCTGGACACTTTTCTCATCACTCTCGTATTCATTATAGAGGTTAACTGGTCCACTGAGGTGCATCAATTTGTTTTTTAGCACTCGATGGAGTCGTCGTTGCGTTCTGACATCAGTGGCCAGTTGTTATACTGCTGGGAAATTCATTCTCAATTCACCTTCACAACATTGTCTCTAGAATACCTCACAAAGTCAGTGCTTTCTGAGATGCTACTAGCCTTTGCCCAGTACCCTATTATCATGCCCTTTTAGACATCAGTCAGATCACGTCCTTTGCCCATGATGATTGTTTTACATTCTGCTGCAACTGACTGGTGTGCACACCCTTTTGTACATGTAGCAAACCCTGTCACATGGCATCTTTGATGTCATAATATTCTGATATACAGTAGCTGTGTAGTATTCCAGACATGAATTAAAAGTTGTGGTTGCTATACACAAATGTCATTTCTAATACGAAGTACAAAATATTTCATTTCACATTTCACAATGTTATTTGTAATGCTATACTAGTGTTCAGCATGGCTTCAGAAGGGTAGTGTATCTTCATAAATTAGAATACTATAAAAAGGTTTGTGCTAATATAATTTTGAAGGTGTTATATATTCTATTAAATACACAAAGTGATGTATTTCAAACATTTTGTTTTAATGTTGATACAGTTTGAATAGTAATTTACTCAAACCCATAATGAAATATTGATTGAATTTCTTGATTTTGATTGAATTTTTGATATTTATGAGCCTCACTGATCAATAAGCAGTAAAAAGGTTTGAAATATGTCAGTTTACATGTAGTGAATATAAAATACCTTGTTGAATTATACCCTTAACACAAATGAAACCTTTTCCTGATATTCTAATTTTGAGTGATGCACTAGTACATGGGTAACAATGGAGGCAGACCATAGTGAGTGCAGTGCTAGTATGAGTGCATCAGGCTGGACTTTTTTATTTTTTTTGTTTTACACACTATGTACACTTACAAACCAATGGTGTACAGTTAGAAACTATTGCTTGTCAGTTTTTCTTAACTCTTCACCAGTAGTCAGTGGTACATCAGGTGCTGTAAGTAAGCACCTTGACTGTGGAAGGACCATCTCCCATTGAGCCCTTACAGAAATGTCAAAGTACAGGATAAGACCAGCTTCTCTTCTCAACTCCCTGCCAAAATCACTGTATACATCTACTGCAAATTGACTCAAGGTGAAGCTGGACTTTGTAATATTTATCATATACACTCACATTGTGCTCTTTTATACACCAAGCGTGCACATTCAGGTCAATATTATCCTCCATGTACCACCGACTACACAGTGTATTTATAAATACTGTACAGTAATGTTGCACATATGGTTTTACTGTGCTGTTATACTCTTACAGTGGTGGGGAGTCAACTATTAAAGAGTCAGTTCATCTGTTTATGGATTTACCTTGCCTTTCATGTATTACTAAACAGAGAGATTGTGATGACCGAGCTTAATTCTCATTGGCTAGAATCTTGGTGGAAGCTCTTGGAATAATGAGTGTGCTCAAGAGTAATAGGCACTCAAACCAAAAGTTCTTATTAGGGCTGTTTAGAAAGGCTAAACCTTTTGGCATTTCAAACAAAGCAGTTTGTGAAGAGCCCCAGTAAAGTGCATTGTGGAATAGAGTTGAAACATGTCTCCTTTAAAATAAAATGTAAAAAAAAAAAGCTGGGCATATTGTTTTGAATGAATGATGAATTAATGATTGTTACACTTATATAGTGCCTTTCTCAAACCCAAGGACGCTTTACAATCAACACACTCCATTTACACACACCCAATCATACACACCGGCGAGAAGCGGCAGCCAATTTCGCACAGCGTACTCTCAACCGGAAGCGACCGTCCACCTGGAGGACTGCATCGAGCACTAGGGGGATCACCCAGGACAGAGTGCCAACCATATCTGGGCAAACATACATACACACATTCATACACAGACATACACATTCACACACCAGGGTAATTTTTTTTAGAGTAGCCAATTCACCTGATCTCCATGTTTTTGGACTCATATTGCACTACTCTGTAAATAGCTCACTGACTCACATTTATACAATAGCATCTCACCGAAAGGTTGAAAAAAAGCAGTCAAGCGAGTTACTGATTTGTCTTTGATTGCTTACTATTCATTGAAAATTTGACTAAAACTGCTTTAACATTGTACACTACATAACCGCAGTAGGGTACAGTGGATATTAAACATATGACTATATACCACAAAACGTTTTGCATTTTGTCTCCCTTGCAGTTTCTCCTCAGAGTTCTTTCCTATTTCCAGCACACCTGATTAAATTCAAATTTCAATTCAAGAATTTAAAATGAGCACATCAGAGCAAGGAACGACTGAAATATTCTTTTGCAAGGGTATTTGAGAGCTGATACACCCAAAAGCAGCAACAACAAGAAGGATTAATGCATGAGTGAAGTAAATTCATTAATTTACACATAAAAATGAATTTGGAGTAAACTATTTTTACTAGGGATGCATCAATACCTTTTCTCTTAACAGAAAAAAAAGTTATATTACCTATACCTACTTCATAAATAAATAAAGAATAAATAAATAAATAAATCTGGAGCTTTGTGGAACAGTGTAGGTGTTATTATTAAACAGCGTAACAGCTCATTTGTCTCTTTGGTTCGGCTCACTGAACAGAAACCAAGATACCAATACCAAGATATCAATACCAAGAACACTGAATGAATTGTGTTTTATTTAAGCATTTAGTCTTTAATTTAGATTTCATTATATAAACATGTATCACACATTAACCATTTCTGTTACATGATAATGGCTGAGAATTTCATAGTTGAGCTCAAACACATTAAGAAAGCATAGAAATCCCTTCTTGTTGAAGACCAATAATGTCTGATCAATATGAACATATTACCAGTCATTTTTACAGACATAAGGTGCAGACATTTTTTCTCACTTAGCTTGTGTTTGCTGCAGTGTTGGCTGCTGACATGTGTATGGTGTCAAAACAGGCTCAGCTTAAGTGTAAACATAAAACAGATATTAAAAACGTACGTTTTTAGGATTGTAAACGTAAAATGTAAATCTCAATGCTCATTGGCTAGCGGGACAGGATATTACGACATCACTTCAGCCGAAAATTTTTTTTTAAGTATTTCATTTACAGATTTACATTTACGTTTACGATACCTGTTTTACGTTTAAGCTGAGCCTATTTTTGACGCCATACGTGTGCTGCTATCAGTGAAGTTTTGTGTTTCATTTCAGATGTTTTATTTGTATGAACTTGCTGAAGTGTCTGCTTTGCTTGGAGTCCCATCAGTAGTTGTGAAATAATTCCAGATCACAGACTTTTTGTCTTCTGTGTTCATAAGCACAGCAACATGCACTAATGGTACCAGATGTTGATATTGGTGGGTTGTTTGCGAGTATGAGTAAAGGGGCACAGTGTCAAGCACATACCCAATACCGGTATTGATGCTTCACTGATTTTTACATTTCTTTGATTACCATGAATATAAAATAAAAGGGTAAGTGAGAAATGTGGTTGGATGTTGAATTCAGGATCACATATAAAATATATGGAAAAAAGTATTGAGACACCTCCTCATTCACTGTTTCTTCTGAAATCAAAGGTATTATTTTACCTGCCTCTGCTGTCCAGAGAAGGCTCTCTAGTAGATTGTGGAGCATTGCTGTGAGAATTTGATTGCAATGATAAGAGTATTGGTGATGTCAGGATGTTGAATGGTCACCGCCCCACCTCCCCAACTCATCCCAAAAGTACTGGATGTAGCAGAGAATACAGTTCAACTGCTCCACAGCTCAATGCTGGGGTGTTTGCTCACCTGGCATTACACATGGCGCAAATAGGTTAGATTCCTATTCTACTGACAGTACTTGAACTACACAAAATGTGTGTGTGTGTGTGTGTGTGTGCATTTGCACATCTGTGTCAGCAACGGGTGTAACTTAAAACAGCGAAATGCAGGGGTGTCCACAAACATTTGGACACACTGTATGTCAGCCTTTAGCTGGTGCTCAGAAAAGAAGAGGGTCATAATTAACCAGCGACTTCATTAACCTGATTAGATCAAAAGGAATTTGGGTATTACTGCCAAGTGGACAGGTGGCCTGTGGGTAAAAAAAGTACTGCCTCCTGCTTTAATTTTAATATAAATACATGAATTTCTGCAGACATTCATACTCATTCACTGGGTGTGGATTTTGTTGTCCGAAGTTATCTCTGACACTAACGATTGCATCAGTCAGGGTCGAGACAGCAGGGCAGGCTAAATGAGATCCTGGGAAATGAACTCCAGTGAAGATACAGTGATGTGCGAGTCTTACCTCAGCACTAGCTGTCCTGTCCCCAGATATGCCGCAGGCCCATTGGTCAATTAGTCTCAAGCCAGACCTGAATAGTGTCATTACTCTCTTTCTCTTGATTAAAAAAAACAGCTAATGAAGGAAGCTGAGAGGAGTGCCGTTAACTGCCTCTGCACACCAAGCCCAATCACTCCAAATCTCCACGGAGCCCTCTAATAGCTCATCTGTCTCTGCTAATGAAGACTAATCCAACTGCCATCATCTGCTTGATTGAGGTGAGATGCTACATTGGATAAGCGAGAAAAGCAAGGGGGGTTCCATCCAACCGTCTCCGTTTCATCCACCTGTGTTGTTTCCCTCCTCGCTTCAGTTTCACATTCACTCTTCAAATCACAATTTATCAACTAAGGGTGCAGTCTGTGCCCTCAAAAATTTTCAGCTGACAAAGTCAGCTGCTTCAAACTCCTCAGAGTGTACATAGATGATCTCTTATGGACTCATCAGCTCTCACCTCATCAAAAAGGCACAACAGCACCTACACGTGGAGCCTCCACAGATCTTCCACAGATGCTTGGTGGAGAGTGTGCTTTACTGTATTTTTGGAAATTACATCCACCAGTTGTATTTAAAGTATTGTGTTGCCAGTCAAAAATTACATCCATCCATCCATCTATAAATATTTATATAATAACCAATTATAAATCATGGGGCAGCTGTGGCCTGGTGTTTAATGACCCCTGGCAGGACAACTGAAATGCCAATGAGCAAGGACTCCCTGGGCACCATGGATAGGGCTGCCCACTGCTTCGTTCACATGTGCTCACTGCCCCCTAGTATATAGCACCTTTCACAAACCTGTGGACACTTTACAAGAGGAAAAAAAACCTAACTTGTAGAAGAGTAGTAGGAGGTAAAAAGGAAGGTTAAATTGAAGTGTGTATGTATGTTTTAATAAGGATTAAGCGGGTGTGATAATGAATGAATGAATGAATGAATGTATGTTTTACTGTATGGATGGATTCAATGCAGAGGTCAAATTCCTCTGTGTGCAAGCACATTGGTCAATGATTGTGCATTTTCAATTAAATCTATAGTAATACACACATAACCTAACATTGTGATATGTTTTATTAGCTTACGTTCTTGTGAACATTATAATTTTGAACTTCTTTTTGTGGCCTGTATCTAAAGATTCTATTGGGAAATAGTTTCTGAGGGCATCACCATGAAAGCCAAGGGCAGGTGTGTGTGTGTTGTCTCATACACACATACATGAGGGCATGGCTATGGAACTCTTATACACTCATTTTATACACTTCCTGTAGTCTCACCCATTCATTTTTAATGACCTGTCATTTTCGGTTGGCATCACTAAGGGTGTAGAAAAGTTAAATAAAACTCTCAAAGTTGAATGAAAACTACTCAAATTTATTTTGTGTCGTTGATGCCCTGTTTGGACAAAACCACGAAACCCCATTATAATCAGATTCATTTGACTATACTTTTCAGAGAGAAAACTTTGTTTGACCTGAACACAATGGGAGGATTAAAGGTGCCTACCAGAAGAGATCCCTGAGAAACATCTACAGAAACATCTCAGACCCAACACAGACTGCCACAGAAGGCACCCTCCCACACACTTCATAACTTACCGTACACATGACTGACCTATCAATATTACGCCTACAAATATGTTACTTTGTTGGACAAGCTTTGCAGAACTTTTTCCTTCGACCAGCATGATCTTGTTCAAAGTGAAGACAAATTGTAAGGCGCTACTTTTATCCAAATATGGAACTCTTGTGCATTATTCATTTAAAAACTACATTTGCATTTGCTGAAAAAATACAATGCTTGAAAAAAGGTTGTGTGTGTGTGTGTGTGTGTATGAGAATGAGAGTAGGCACGGGCTTTTCTAATCTACCTGTGGTGCTCTGGCACACTCAGAATTTAGAGGGATACCGCTACACCCTTCTGTTTGGCAGTCAGCCATAAAGGTGACACTGTTCATCTGGTAACAGCCTGTAAACAAGAGCTGGGCGATATAGCCAAAAGGTTTATCATTATAATTTTTTCTATATTGATCAATCTTGATAATTAGGCCAAGTAAAAAAAAACAATTGGTGATCATCCCTGCTCGACCCTCTAAAAAGCACCCGACCATTTTTTTTTTTTTTTTATGAAAAAAAGCGCGCCAAATGAGCGTCCGATGGGCGGGACAAAGCCCAGCATTTATCCAATGACTCGTCTCGTTTCGCTGCACTCTTTGCTACGCTATTGAACTCTGTGGATGCTCAGGGTCCACCCTGTTTAAAGTGCTGTGAAGCTGCGGGAATGAGTGAGAGGAAAGCCGCGTCGTTACCAATGATTCTGAACAAAAGTTGAGCGCGTTGTAGTGCATATTTACTCAATGACATGTACACACAACAGTATATTATTAATCACTTATTTTTTTGACATTTTAGGGGAAGCTGAGCTTCCCTTGTAATCTTAGAGCAATTGCCTCTGCACTAAAATAAGGGAAAAAAAAAAAACACCTCCCCCCGACCCAACATTTTTGGTGAAAAAGGATGATCACCAATTTTTTTTTTTTACTTGGCCTTATCACGATATTACATTTTCTAACACTGTCATAGTTTTAAACATCTTTCTAAAAACATCAGACTAAATACATGAAATGTTACTATTTAAAATATTAAAATGTTTATTGCCCGAACATTTCAAGAGAAAGACGTTTACAGTCGTTGCTTTATTGTTGAAACTTACAATGACTGCTGGCAGCTGCAGACTAGAGAGCCAACTTGTATTTTATTTTATTTTATTTTACTTTGGATGTGGCTCTGTACTGTCCCAATGATGTTCCAGTACAATTTTTTTTTCCTGAAAAAGAACAGATTGAACTTCTCATTCAGATACTGTAAAATGACTTTTCTGTAGTGAAAGGAGGAGGAGTGAGGTGACCTCACCTGCCACTACACAGAAAAAAAAATATTGCTGGGGAAATAACATTAAGGGTACATTTAGTTAGAGAACATATTTGTAATAAATTTATTTGAAGTTGCATTCCACTCATCCTGTGGTGGGAAGCACAGCACCCTGTCCTGACTGCAGACTTATTTCATTTTTTATTAAAAAGTTATAAATATAGAAAACTGCTTCTTTCTCCTTAGAAGCTGGATGTAGAGAACTTTTAAAGGAACACAATTGAACTTAAAGCCACACTGTAACTTCACAAGGTCAACTAAGAATATTATAACATTACTGATTCAGAACAAACGGCTTAGGATGTTACAGATGCCACATGACAGAGTTTACTGCTTGTATAAATAAGTGAACACACCAGTCAGTTGAATCAGAGTGTAAAACCACCATCATGGGCAAAAAACGAGATGTGACTGATGTCCAAAAGGCCTGATAATGGGGTACCGGGTGAAGCATTGTGGTGGTAGCATCTCGGGAAACTGATAACTTTGAGAGAAGTTCTAGAGCCACCGTAATGAAGGTGTATTGATAATGAACTTGTGCATTAAATGCCCCCCCAACAGCATAACAGTTATGTCCAATGGTCCACTGATGCTAGAAGGGAACAATGACTTCAGCAAGAGGTACAGAACAATCAACGCAGCACAAGGGACCAGTTATACTCTATAATGAACACAGGAAAGTGTCAGGGATCACCAGTGAGTGAACACTTTGAGCAAAGGGTGATTAAGGTGGTAATAATTCTGAAATAATTTTGTTCATTGCTTGTTGTACAAACCGGATTCCAAAAACGTTGGGACACTAAACAAATTGTGAATAAAAACTGAAGGCAATGATGTGGAGGTGCCAACATCTAATATTTTATTCAGATTAGAACACAAATCACAGATCAAAAGTTTAATCTGAGAGAATGTATCATTTTAAGGGAAAAATATGTTGTTTCAAAATTTCATGGCGTCAACAAATCCCAAAAAAGTTGGGACAAGGCCATTTTTACCACTGTGTGGCATCCCCCCTTCTTCTTACAACACTCAACAGACGTCTGGGGACAGAGGAGACCAGTTTCTCAAGTTTAGAAATAGGAATGCTCTCCCATTCATGTCTAATACAGGCCTCTAACTGTTCAATTGTCTTGGGCCTTCTTTGTCGCACCTTCCTCTTTATGATGCACCAAATGTTCTCTATAGGTGAAAGATCTGGACTGCAGGCTGGCCATTTCAGTACCCGGATCCTTCTCTTACGTAGCCATGATGTTGTGATTGCTGCAGAATGTTGTCTGGCATTATCTTGTTGAAAAATGCAGGGTCTTCCCTGAAAGAGATGACGTCTAGATGAGAGCATATGTTGTTCTAGAACCTGAACATACTTCTCTGCATTAATGGTGCCTTTCCAGACATGCAAGCTGCCCATGCCACAAGCACTCATGCAACCCCATACCCTCAGTGATGCAGGCTTCTGAACGGAGCGTTGCCACACTCCATTTTAAAAGACCCCTTGCCTAGTGCAAACGTCTGAGCTTGTGGAGCTTGCTTAGAAATGGCTTCCTCTTTGCACTGTAGAGTTTCAGCTGGCAATGGCGGGTGGCACGGTGGATTGTGTTTACTGACAATGCTTTCTGGAAGTATTCCTGAGCCCATTCTGTTATTTCCTTGACAGTGGCATTCCTGTTTGAGGTGCAGTGACGTTTAAGGACCCGGAGATCATGAGCACCCAGTAGAGTTTTACGGCCTTGACCCATACGCACAGCGATTGTTCCAGATTCTCTGAATCTTTTGATGATGGTATGCACGGTTGATGATGATAACTTAAAAGTCTTTGCTATTTTACGCTGGGTAACACCATTCTGATATTGCTGCACTATCTTTCTGCATAACAATAGTGGAATTGGTGATCCTCTTACCATCTTAGCTTCAGAGAGACACTGACACTCTGAGAAGCTCTTTTTATACCCAATCATGTTGTCAATTGACCTAATTAGTGTTAATTGGTCTTCCAGCTGTTCGTTATATGCTCAATTTCCTTTTTCCAGCTACTTATTGCTACTTGTCCCAACTTTTTTGGGATTTGTTGACACTGTGAAATTTTTAATCAACATATTTCTCCTTTAAAATTTTACATTTACTCAGATTAAACTTTTGATCTGTCATCTATGTTCTATTACGAATAAAATATTGACATTTGCCATCTCCACATCATTGCATTCAGTTTTTATTCACAATTTGTTAAGTGTCCCAACTTTTTTGGAATCCAGTTTGTACGTTGACAGACAAAAATGTACCTGTGCAGTACCTTTTTTGAACGATCCATCAAGCTTTATGCATTACATGTATGTGTAGCAATGAATTTCTAAAATAAATGTTAAAATCTGTGAAATATCCACTTATTTTTATTCAAAGTTAGGTCACAATGTAATAGCTATAATCTGAGTCTTCACACCCTGCCTGAATGCAACGCAGAATTCTAAACAGTGACCAGATGCACAGGATTCAACAGCCTTTGGTTTGAAAAGGTAGCAAAGACGTCACTGGACAACTATGACGAATCTATTTTTGCATGAAGTTTCTTATGTAAATGTTTGTTGTGATGTGTGAAACACTGCGAGATTTGATGCCATCATTGCACTCAGTACTACAACTGTTTTTTTTTTTCCCTCCATCATGTTGCTCAGTATTTATTGAGTCTTGGATTTTGCAGATTTGTTGCAACATGCAGTCAAATATGCCAGATATTGTTTCAGCTGTACAATTGTGACTCTTTTGTTGGCTGTAGATTACACCTAAACTGCTGAGTGGTAAGCATTATGCCTGTCACAGTCATGACATATTAGTCTTCAATTTCCATATAAATAAATGCAATTCAGAATTTCTTATTTTGTTACTCATTTGCAACTACGTAACTCAAGCACAAGCCTTAAGTGGCCAAATGAATAAGCTATTCTTCTTCCTTCATGTTAATGCTTAGTAGTAATGACCGACAACTCATATAAACAACGAATCATGCACCATGAATATGTCATTAGTTTGCTGTTTTCATACGTTACATGGCATAGTTTCAGGTTTGAATTAAATCACATTATCTTTTATTTAGATGTACAGTGGTATGAAAAAGTCTGGGCACCCCTGATAATTTTCATGATTTTCCACACATTGAACACGTGATATTTGAGAAGTGAAATTAAGTTTATATGATTTACAGAAAGTGTGCAATAATTATTTAAACAAAATTAGGCAAGTGCATAAATTTGGGCACCCTTGTTGTTTTATTGATTTAAATACCTTTAGCACTAATTACTGGAACACAAAAATGGTTTTGTAAGCTCATTGACCCTTGACCTACATATACAGGTGAAACCAATTATGAGAAAGCGTTAAGGTGGCTAATTGCACCTGAAAACAAAGATTGGTTTAGGGGAAGGATACAAAAAGCTATCTTAGAGAGAGATTTCAGCTATCAGTTTCCACTGTGAGGAACATAGTGAGGAAATGCAAGACCACAGGTGCAGTTCTAGTTAAGGCCCAAAGTGCCAGGCCAAGAAAAATCTCAGATAGGCAGAGGCAAAGGATGGTGAGAACAGCCATAGTCAACCCACAGACCAGCTACAAAGACCTCATTTCTTGGTCTGTGATGCAAATTTGCTAGAGCCCCAATCATAATTGATGAAAATTCATGCAAATCATACTGTTGTACAAAATAAACATGGAAAACTATGGAAAATAAGTACATTCAACACAAACAATTAAGAATAGCTCAAATAACTGTGGTCACATGATGTAATATGTAGTAATAATATGTAGTAGCATATAATCCTAGGAGCTAAGGTCAAATGTTAAGTAGAACAAAATGCATTGCAGGAACTTTATCCACAGAGAGGAACTTCATCGCAGCTTTAAATGGCTGGAGAACTGACAGCTTCTGCCAACAATTCCTCATTAACACTGCATATCAAGCTGAAACATAATGGTTTGCGGCTTGCTCTGAAGCTATTAGTCTACATTATATGTGATGGATTTGGACACATTTGAGTATGCTGCTCCACCTTGTAGAGATGCATTGTTTCAGAATGGCATGCTGTATTTATTTGATTGAACAATGTGACAAGCTCTTTACACAGAGGTTACAGATATTATTTTTCACATCAATCATTCTCACATATATGAGATCAAGAAAATAAGAAATTATATATTTTTTTCCCGGTATACAAAAGTCATTTAAATAAAGATGGAACTACACCGATGATGGCACAATATAAATATGTTGTGAAAACAGGGACAGCAAAAATAAAATAAAATTATCATGGTACAGTAGGTGTCTGAATGTAACAGATGCACCATTTAAGGTGGCACAACAAATTAAAACAAGAAATCACCACAAAGCACAGCAGAAACCACAGGATATTAACAGAAATTAAAAAATATTAATGCATTGACCCAGTTTTGAAAAAGCAGCCAGACACAAAATGGTTCACACCATTCTACATTAGAACTCATCTACAGAAGTTCCCCTGATTAGCTTTCTTTCCCAAAATGAAACAATATGACATAGCTGTGTTCACAAACTGTAGGTGAAGGCTACATTAAGGCATTAAGGCTGTGCTTACATCTAAATCTAAAACCATTAATTCAAACAAAATCAATCTAGGACAGATGTGTCCTACAACTGGGCTTAACAATGACCTTCATAAAATGTAACTATGGCACAACTTTAATCAAATATATTTACACAGGGTGCTAAAAAGAAGGAAGCACCCATATAAAATGAAAATGATTTTGGCAAACCTTGATCCAAATTTTAGACAAGCTATGGAGGAAGGGGGAAAGGTCTGTTAGGCCATATCAACAACATGGTAGCCATCTTGAATGCCACCATCTTGGATTCAGCTTTAGTTTTACAAATGGTAAGGTACACTACATGGACAAACAAACGGGGATACTTGCTCATCAGTTGATTCTTCCAAAATCAACAGTATTAAAAACTAGAAAAGTGCATTTCCTGAAGGAAACGTGGGATGTTGTGCATTGCTAACATGGCCCACAAGCTAAGCTATCCCAGTTGCTTTGTCAGGTGATGCTGTGGTATCTGTGGTGGTTGCTGTGGCCCCCAAGGCGGTTGCTAAGGTACTCAAGGTGGTTGCTATGGCCCCCAAGGCAGTTGTTATGGGCCCCAAGGCCATTGCTATGGGCCGCAAGGCGGTTGCTATGGCACCCAAGGCCGTTGTTATGGGCCGCAATGCGGTTGCTATGGTCCCCAAGGCGGTTTCTATGGCGCCCAAGGCAGTTGCTATGGCGTCCAAGGCGGTTGCTTTGGCACCCAAGGCGGTTGCTATGGCAACCAAGGTGGTTGCTATGGCAACCAAGGCGGTTACTATGGTATCCAAGGTGGTTGCTAAGGTGAGAATAGGTGGTTGCTATGGTATCTGAGGTGGTTGCCATGTCTGTATGTGAAAATTAATGGGAATTAATGGGAGGAACGAGGGATGAAAAGATGACAAAAAGAGAAGTGCGGGTCAGTATGGCCCTGCACTACAGCTCTGTTATCTGTCCTGATGGAGTACATGAATGTTGGTGGCTGTTGGGACACAAACTCTGTGGCTTGAGTGTATGTGAAAATGAATGGTTGTCAATGGGAGGAACAAGGGAAGAAAAGATGACAAAAAATGGAGTGCGGGTCAGTATGGCTCTGGACTAGAGCTCTGTTACCTGCCATGATGTAGTAAATCAATTTTGGTTGTTGTCTGGCAAAAGGAAGCCTGGAATTTGATATGGGTGAAAATGAATGGAAGTCAATGGGACTAAAAAGGGATGGCAATAAAACGACAAATAAACGAGTGCGGGTCAAAACAACAGTGAATTTGTGCTAGGGGGCCTGCTTTCAAACAGAAAGTAGCTGTTCTGTGGTTGTCCTGACCATAGAAGAATAGAGTTTAACAATGTATACAGAGAAACATATGGTCTACAGTCTGTAATTGTACAGGATGTGTGTATTTAATGAAGTTACCCGTGAGTGTTTTTTAGATTTGTTCATGTGCCACACACTGATACCTGCCAGTTACATTTTATTTCATAGTCACATAGGATTATGTCATCTGCTGAAAGGCGACATAACCATTTACTCTTAACTACACCTCAACAGTAATGATTGAAACTAATTAACTGTGACCTGTTTTCTGAATGAATTCCATTAACGATTAAATTCCTGATGTTCATCTGTCATAACTGGAAGCTGATTACATGAATAAATGATTCCTCTTTAATAGTGGTACAAGCCGAATGACATGAATAAAGAATTAGATATAAGGTGACTCAAATTTTATGTGATATGAAAAGCCAGTATTCAGTAATAACTTTTCAGATGGCTGACAAGATATTGATGTCTTTCAACTGCACTTATTTAACTCTCTTAGGGCACAGAAGAGTTTAATACAAAACAGTCTCGTCCTGAATCTGTGATTCCTCAGTAAAAACGCTGTGACCATTCTGGCTTCATGAAAAGTTATTTATTTATCACTCAACCAAAAAAGGGTTCAGCTGTAGTTACGATGTCAAGCTTGTAATAATAGAAGAACCCTTTTTGGTGCTATATAGAACCATTTTCAGAAAGGTTGGGTATAGAACCAACTACAGCACTTTCCTCATCAATCTGAAGAACCTTTTCACTATAAAAAAAACACAGTAAATCTGCCAGTGTTAAATCAACACTATTAGAGTTAAATTAACACTGAGAGTGTTAAATTTTGACACCCCCAGTGTTAATTTAACTCTAATAGTGTTGATTTAACACTGGCAGATTTACTGTGAACCCCTTTGGTCTATATAGAACCCTTTTCTTTACCAAAGAACCCACTGAAGAACCATATCTAAAGACTGTAACAAAACAGATTAAGCAACTGTCTCCCTCTCTCTCTCTCTCTCTCTCTCCTGTATCTCTCTCCCTCTTTTTTTATGAGCCCCTGGCACAAGTCTGATGGATTGCTCCTGTTTTCCTGCTTGACCAGAGTCACCGTTATTATGAATAAGCTCCCTGTCACTGTTGGCTGATCACCTGTCTACACTGGCTGACCTGATGGAGATCTGCTGCTCGTCTGCCTGCATACCCTGAGCCACCACGGTGAATCTACCAGCATTCAGCTGTGATATCCAAACACACCTAAAGATACATCTGCATGTGCCTGTTGATCAGAGGGAAAGCCATGTCTACAAGTTCTTAACCTCTTCATCCTCACCATCTTG
Source organism: Crenuchus spilurus (assembly GCA_036984385.1). Classification (NCBI taxonomy): domain Eukaryota; kingdom Metazoa; phylum Chordata; class Actinopteri; order Characiformes; family Crenuchidae; genus Crenuchus; species Crenuchus spilurus. The sequence goes on from BRDA01087417.1 coordinate 19,634, forward strand.
ATGCCCTACACAGTCTTTCTTCTGGAGCATCAGCTGCCCACAAAGTGTAAATTCCTCATCAACCATGAACCTGTGTTGTGGTTCTAGCTTTACCTCACTAGGGTTTACAATAATGACTTACATTAATTAACTACAGGGGTTAGACAATGAAAGTGAAACAGCTGTCATGTTAGTGTGGGAGGTTTGATGGCTAAATTGGACCAGTCTGGTGGCCAATCTTCATTAGGCCAAGTAAAAAAAAAGAATTGGTGATCATCCCCGCCCGACCCTCTAAAAAGCACCCGACCGTTATTTTTATTTTTTTTTTTTTAACACAA
>BRDA01087420.1:2500-20043 GCA_036984385.1 Crenuchus spilurus
ACACAGTCTATACTAACACTGTGCTGACAATATAACAATGTATTTTAGACACTGTAGGACAGAAAGTCTTCACATCTCTGCTACAAACGAATGCTTAAAGGAAATGGTTCTCAAAGAAATCAAATTTGCATATTTTTCCACTTCGCACAGATGTAGCCTAGATATTGGAGTCAAAATTGTTCTTCATTAGTTTAGAACCATAGCTGTAAGGCTAACGCATAACTAGCTGCTAGATGTGTAAGGAAATATTGATGCATTTGAGTATTGCAATAATACATTTTATTATGTGTGTCGATTCTGAAAAACACAGTGTTGAAATTTTTTTTTTTTACCCAAATTCCCAATGTAGTATTAGCAGGCGGCACAGTGGCTTAGTGGTTTCCATGTTCTCCTCATATCTGTGTGGGTTTCCTCCAGGGTATCCGGTTTCCTCCCACAGTCCAAAAACATGGAGGTCAGGTGAATTGGGTACTCTTAATTGTCCTTGTGTGTGTGTACCCAGCAATTTATTGGAAGCGTCCTGAGCTTGGCTTGGCTAGGATAGTCACTAGTCGCGTTTCCATTGACCCTGAAATATCGCAAATTAGAATTGCGAATAAAAATGTGCTTAATGGAAACACAACAATTTCGAAAAAACTCACGTTTTTGATAAAAGTCTTTTGCGCTGCGCTGGTGGTTTTTCAGTCGTATCGAAATTGGTTTATATCACAAAAGTGTAATGGAAACACTCGAACAGACTTTTTTCGCATTAAGGGAGTCACGTGATCAACAACCGGATGTTTCTATTGGTGAAAAAGACGACGCAGAAGAAGACAACAGAAAGTAAGAGGATGAAGATGACGCGGCATATCTGTAATAACGTGGAGAATCCTTGGGCAATGTGCAGCTGCTCCACTAGAGATCTCACAGCATCACAAAGTTCATTAAAAGTTGAGTGTGTCATTCTAAAATGTTGAATCCACAGCTCTTCTGTAAAATCATCAACTACAGTTTCCCAAAAACGCCGCATACGTAGCCGCTCCCAAGTATAAGGGGCTTGTCACTCCAAAGCCTCGATAAGTCACCGTCTCCTCTGATGGCTGATGATGAGCACTAGTGCCGTGGTAGCAGTATGTATAAAGCTGAAGTATGTGTTTACATCCACTGCCGCCATGTTTGTAATGACTTATCGCGAGAACAAACATATTCACACGTGATTTTATAAAAGTAATTCACATTTAATGCAAACACCGCACTTGCGAAACTTGTTTTGTCGAATTTTTTCGACAAAACAGAATATCGCTAAAGTTTTGCGCAAAACTGCAATGGAAACGCGGCTTGTGATGCATTGCGACCCTGATCAGGGTTAAGAAGATAAGATGATGGATGGATCACTTGTAATGTCTGACTCTAGGAGGGTGAAGACGAGCACAGCCTCCTCTGATGCATGTAAAGTCAGGCTCCGCCTCTTTTCCAACTGCTGCTTATACATCATCGCTGAGAAGCCAGCTTGCTCAGAGGATCCCCAGTTCTGATACATGAGCTAACAGACACCTGAACTAGCAGATATTATTTAGTAGTGATGGGGAGAGAACGCCATCTACCCACCTAGAGAGGGCACAGCCAGTTTTGCTCTCTCAGGCCCTGGTTGACGATGGCCCTGGGATTCACTTGATTGTAGTGTCAGCGACTTAGTCCACTGAGCCGTTCGGGGCCTACAGTGTTGATTTTTAATGAATTCTTTATATGCAAAGACTTTGACTGTTGAAACTCCTGCACCTCTGTGGAGTCCGTGTTCAAGTAATAAGCCTTCATGCTGCCTTGTGTAGTTACAGATTTACAATGTAAAGTTTCTCCTGTCCTGGAGGAGCATTTCCCTGCTGCATTAACTGTAAGGAAGCTGATGACTGACTCAGCAGACAGCCTGAATACATTTGAATGGTAAATAAGGAGAGTAGGGAAGTATTCAGTGTGACCTTGCACTTCCTTCTAGCCACAAATACAAGCACACACACAGACTTCAATACAGTGCAGTCTGTAAATATTTGGACATGGGCACTGTTTGAGGACGGCAAAAGAGAGAAAATTAAATTTCGAGAAGGAAATGAATAATAAATGTATAACAATAGATGAATAAACTCAGTGAGCCTAATGATTAGGCAGTCTATTCAATGATACTGTAGGAGAATGTATGACATGTTCTCTAACAGAAAGAGAACAAGAATTGTGTTCATGGCTGCTGAAGAACTCTATACTGTGAGTAGCTGATGTTCTGTGCATTGGACTGAGTAGTCTGAAGAGGAATCAGCCATCACTGCCTAGGCAGAGTCTATTAGACAGCCAGTAGGAGCTCCCCGAAACACTGGCATCCCTTTGCTCTACCATCAACAAACCTGAATGATGATGTGTGAATGGTGGTAAAAAAGCCACAACATCTTACAGAGGTTAGACAATGAAACTGAAACTGCTGGTTTTAGACCACAATAACTTATTAGTAGGTGTAGGGCCTCCTTTTGCGGCCAATACAGCGTCAGTTTGTCTTGGGAATGACATACAAGTCCTGCACAGTGGTCAGAGGGATTTTAAGCCATTCTTCTTGCAGGATAGTGGTCAGGTCACTACGTGATGCTGGTGGAGGAAACCGCTTCCTGACTCGCTCCTCCAAAACACCCCAAAAGTGGCTCAATAATATTTAGACACAAAGACTTGCTCTCTTGGTCACAGATGCGCCAGCAAGACGTGCAGCAACAATTTGTCCTCTTTTGAACTCTGGTATGTCACCATAATGTTGTGTGCATTGTAATATACTATATAACTGTGCTCTTACCTGCTAACTGAACCTTCACACTCTGCTCTTACTGGTGCAATGTGACATTAATGAAGATTGGCCACCAGACTGGTCCAATTTAGCCATGAAACCTCCCACACTAACATGACAGCTGTTTCACTTTCATTGTCTAACCCCTGTAGATGTTGAGACTGTGGCTGAGTCCTGAATGTTGTTTGGTAGGTTATTCCTGAGTTGAGGGGCTGTATAAGAGGATAGCAGTGAAGGTGCATTATTAACTAAAGACTTCATGACACTTCATCTTTTTATATTCCATTACTTTTTTAGGTTTTTCATGACCTGACACCAGCTCTAGTTTGTGTCATTCATTAGGGCGATACCCAACAACACAAACAATGCCGTAATCCATAACTTTTCTCACATTATATACCATATAAAATAACCAGACAGGGCTAACCCGAAGTCTTGCACAAAAAGAGCTCTCACAGAAAGACCGAAAATAAGTTGGATAGAACTAGTCCTCAAGAAACTCTCTCTAAATACACAAGAAGAAGAAGCCCTTTTATTAATCCCCTTAGGGAAGTTCTACTCTGCATTTTACCCACCCATGCAGTGAATAATATATACACCAGTGGTGGCTGGTAAAAAATATTGTAGGTTGGGATGTCTGACCATCTCTCCAAACTACAGGGTCAGAGGGATATGATATAGAGACTTTTGCATATGGATGATCAGGTGGAATGTGAATAGACTGCATTTTATCTCGGCTGTAGACTAGAAGACACAGCAGTGTGTTGTGCGCGTAGGTGCAGTGCAGCAGAATGTAGGCTGTAGGTTTTTTTTTTTAAAGTTATGAACGCCCTTCCAGTCTTCTGCCTCTGTGTTTCTCCATCCTGCACATGCATGTACTCAGTAATCTCAGTAAAGTGCACTGCCGTGGAAAGATGTGTTTACACACCAAAGTTATTATAGTTCATAAATGTCGATTTTTTTATTTTTCAGTGAATTTAATGATAAGAGTTTTATGTTTTAGTGTTTAGGTTTAATGAACACTGATGTGATGGATTTTTTATAACATCTGTAGCATTTTTACAGGGGTGCTCAGTTCTTCTCCTGGAGATATAAAAGGTTCATAATTGAATTAAAAAATGTGAATTGACATATTTTGTGTACTTCAGTATGACCAGTTGATGGCTTATAGCAGATGGGTTGGCTGGTCAATCAAGGAAAGTAATATCTTGGCCAGTAAAACATTTGGTAGTAGTTTTCATCATTGTGGACGTGTGCTACGTCATGCATGGAAAGGAAATAGGCATCTCCATAAAAATAGTCATCAGATTGAAGCATGAAGTGCTCTAAAATCCAGTTCCAGCTCCTGGTAGATTGTTCTTTAGACTTTGGACTTGATAAAGCACAACACCAGCAGATGAAATGGTACCCTAAACCATCATGGACTGTGGAAACTTAGACATCTTAGATGCTGTGCTTCTGTTCTTTCAAACTGTAGGACTAGGAGTGGCTTAATATTTGGAATCTGCTGTAGCCTGAGAGATATGTATATATGTATTTATACTATGTACAAGTATCTACTACAGTGTACAGTACAGTGGTAACCCGACTTACGAGTTTAATCCGTGCAGGAGCCGAGCTTGTTAGCTGCTTTGCTCGATAGCTGGATGAATTGTCCCCATAAGAATACATGTAAAACTGATTAATCCGTGTCAGCCGGCCAATATACAGTATACTTTAATATGCTAAATAATGTGTTCATATGTTTTTTTTTTTAATAAAACACATGAAAGGAATTTTGTAGTTAAAAAGTAACAAATAATATTAAATAGAATGATAATAGAAAAATAAATTAGCCCTTTACCTTTGTGGAGACGATGGTGCACGTGTAGGCTGGCCGCTAAGGAGGACAGGAGGACGGGCGTACGTGTATGGCATGGTTACACTTATCATATGAAAAGTAAAAGTAAAATGTATCTAACTTTCTTGTTCACTACCTTTTGCTGTCTGTGTCGCTTTCACTAGCACTTTCACTTTCACTGGACAGCAGTCAAAGGTAATGACTGACCTCTTCTTCTACGCTAGCATCTAGAGGATGCTACGACCGCAGCGCCCCTAGCGGTTGGCATACTTGAACTAATTTACGCTACTCGTTACTTGGAATTTTACTCGTTACCTGGAGCAAAAATATTCCGAGATCTCGACTCGTTACCTGGAATACTTGTTAGTGGGGATGCTCGTAAGTATAGGGTTACCACTGTATATCATGGTATAGTGTTCTGTATTCAGTACATACTAGTGCAAAATCTGGTACATAGTACAGTTTGCAGTATACATTGATGCAGTGTGCTTTAAATGGTATGTAGTTCTAGAATAAGTAAGTATACAGGATTTACTGGTAAAACATGCAGTACATGTGGCATGGTATGCTGTGTGTTATTGTAAGCACTGGAGTCAGTTCACTGTCCTTTTGATTTTGTTTCTCAGCACACATGATCTCAATGCTGATTAAATTGTCTCAATGACTAGTTGTGTGTTTGTGCCTTTAATCCACAATGGGGTATCCATAGATACTGTAGTTGAGTAATTGTTGCATATGTGTGAATGTGTGAGTATATAATTATGCATGACTCACTTAAGTGCACAGAGTAACACTCCAGCACCAAACGTCCTCACTATTTTACACTTTCACACACCCCTGCAGACACTCTGAGGTCAAGCCAGGAGAGCCAAAATCCAGCATTCAGCTGAGAGAGAGAGTGAGAGAGAATAAAATCAGATCAGAGTATGAACAACAGGAAGACAGAGTTAGTTATTTTTTATTATAATGAATTTCTACTTAATAATTATGTTCATTAAATGTGTACACAAGCATTTTATTTGCAATAAATGTTTCTTTTGAATATTTTCTGCTTCATTAATGAATATATATATATATATGGATAAACATTGTATCACACATTAAATACAACATGTCTAAAATGTCTTTATATATTTTTTTAATTTAATAGTTCATCCTAAAAGTTATAATTTGCAGAGGATTAGTATAATAGAATCATTGTATGTGTTTATTTGTCAACATATTATATTTATTTTTATTGAAAATACTGATTCCAAACTTTTATAAGCTCATGCACATGTGAGTTTTATATATATTTGTTATTTTTAATTGTTAAATGTGAATGTTATTTATATTGTGATGATGTGTCAGTGAGCTTTGACTGTTGCTGATGGAAAAATCAGTAAATAATCACTTTGCTCTGGAAAAATTTTAAATGTGTTCAGAACTCATTAGAGTGTCATTATCAAGTAAAAATGACATTTTAATTTACATATACTGTACATGCATGGCACTTGTCAGACGCTCTTATCCAAAAGTGTTTTGTTTCCATTAAGATAATTATCTCAGCTAGTACAGACAGGTTAGATTCCAAACTACTCTTCAGTTCAGACACTGTTAGATCAAAACCATCACTAATACCTAAAAAGATACACAATTATACACAATATACACAGGAAGCCAGTGAAGTGAATGCAGCAGTGGAGTGACGTGAGAGAACTTGGGCTGATTGAAGACCAGCTGAGCAGCTGGATTCTGGATCAGCTGCAGGGACCTGATGGTTCGCATAGGAAGTCCAGCCAGGACTGAGTTGCGGTAGTCAAGTCTTGAGATGACGAGAGACTGTACAAGCACCTGGAGGGCATCCTGAGTTAGAAAAGGTTGGATTCAACAAATGTTGAAAAGGAGGATGACATTTTAATTTAGATCTTTCTGCTGTAGACAAAATTTCAGATTCTGACTGTATATGTTTTATATTCCCTTCTACTTTTGAACTGTTCAGTGCAATTTCACGACTGTGGCTGTTTAGAAATATTCATATGTTCTAGAAGTGTATTGATGCATCATGACAATATAATGTGTGCATCAGATATTGTTTGTAATATGGCATGTTTGTATTCACTTTGGAAATGATAATAATAAACTAGAAAAGTGCATTTCCTGAAGGAAACGCGGGATGTTACGCATTGCTAACATGGCCCACAAGCTAAGGTATTACAGTTTGTAAGGTGATGCTGTGGTATCTGTGGCGGTTGCTATGGCACCCAAGGCGGTTGCTATGGCACCCAAGGCGGTTGCTATGGCATCCAAGGTGATTGCTATGGTACCCAAAGCGGTTGCTATGGTCCCCAAGGCGGTTGCTATTGGGCCCCAAGGTGGTTGCTATTCGGCCCTAAGGCGGTTGCTATGGTATCCGAGGTGGTTGCCATGTATGTATGTGAAAATTAATGGAAGTCAGTGGGAGGAACGAGGGATGAAAAGATGACAAAAAGAGGAGTGCGGGTCAGTATGGCTCTGTACTAGAGCTCTGTTACCTGCCCTGATGGAGTACATCAATTTTGGTGACTGTTGGGACACAGAAACTCTGTGGCTTGAGTGTATGTGAAAATGAATGGAAGTCAATGGGAGGAACGTGGGATGAAAAGATGACAAAAAGAGGAGTGTGGGTCAGTATGGCTCTGGAATAGAGCTTGTTACCCGCCCTGATGGAGTACATCAATTTTGGTGGTTGTCGGGCAAAAGAAAGCCTGGAATTTGGTATGGCCAAAAATGAATGGTTGTCAAGGGGACGAAAAAGGGATGGCAATAAAACGACAAATAAATGAGTGCGGGTCAAAACAACAGTGATTTTGTGGTCAGGGGCCGGCCCTGATATAGTGTTTCCGAAATGGTACGAATCGGTCAATCAGAAGTACAGTAGATGAGCAGGCATTTTTGCTCCCCATTCATTCGTAATGGGAAAAAAATCCCAGATTAAGGAAGTTTTTAGGAAACCGCCAATCTGATCAAAATTCTGTATACAAGCCCGGATCACACAATCGGACCGAACAATCTGGAGTTGGAACGGTGTCGATATCTCGAAAACTGCGGGACAAGAAGCGGGACAAAAATCCGGCGGAAGAAGAAGAAGAAGAATATATGAAAATCGAAATAATTAATGGAAAACTCAGGGTCTACATGAGGCTATCATCAGATTTCTGCTTTGCAACCAACCAGTCAGCTCAGAAGAAGAAGCACACGGTATACAGTTTAAATACCTTATATGCACAGATTTTTGTGAAGAAAAACATTCTTTACCAGGAAATTGAGTTGAACATTTTAAATGTTTTAATTTTTGTTTAGCATTAATTTATTTGTATTAATCTCAAACAATTATTTTATCAGAAAGCTACTTAAAAATGTCACTGTTTCCATGTTTTTTTTTCTATCTAGAAGACAAAGAATATTCAAGTTATGATTGCGATCTTGAGTGCTATTTTAAACTCTGCTTGCTGTTTCCAGGACTGTTTTCACACATACACCAAATGAGGGAAATTACAGAAATCAGAATAACAGTATACATGTGCTGAAAAACCTGGTTAATGAGCTCAAATCCAATTCTTTATCAGATTTCTAGGCTACAATACTATATAAGAAGTAGGAGAATAGTGTTCACATGACCATTTGATAATCAAATAACTGCTGAAATCGATAATTACAATAAGATTTTAACTGCATGTAAACATGTTTACTGTGACACAATCACACCAGGGATGGAAAATATAATGTGCATTCTGTTAATGTTACGGGACCAATGCGAGTTAGAGAACATAGTCAAGTGCACTCTCTGGAACGTGGCCCTGTCTGAAGAAAAAAACCCAGATACTGACTTCCGGGTGGGAATTAAGTACAGAGAGGGGAGCAGCAACTAAAAAATAATGGGAAAAACAAGCACAAAGAAATTAAACAAAACAAATAAAGCTGCAGCCGGGGATGAATGAGTGCAGTAAAGGAGGAAAGACGTGGTGCACAGATGCTTCCACTGCATTTGGAGGGAGTGATAAAAATAAAGCTCTGAAAATAAACAAAACTTACCTCAGGGGCATAAGACAGACTCTACCCTTTCCCGAGTGGAGCTGCTACCTAAGGTAGGTCTAAAGAGGTTCCTACGCTCTACAGGTGCAGCGTCACTCCATGGGACACTCTATGGAGCTCTAGAGCCATACGAGGGGGACTGCAGGGGAGTAAGCCTCCTTGCCAGAACGTTACCTCAGCAAAGGATGGCTACCACAGCGCAATGCCAAATAGGGGAGGAGGAGCTGCCGTTCCACACCATGCCTGGAATTAAGACTGTAGTCAGCCAGGTTTGCTAGCGGACCTCCTCCCCAGGCAACAAAAAGTCCCTTAAATCTGCCCAGCAAAATAATAAAGACAGCAATGTCCCTTACCTCTTTAAACTAGACTGAGAGGGGGCCGTTGACTGAGAAAGATAAATTCATTCAAGTTATGGCTGAACTAAACTCCTATGAAAACCTATCAGTAGATGAGAAATCAAAATTGGCTTTGTTGATGAATGAAATGAAAAAAAAAGACTCTGTACTGAACTGCAGCACTGGGTCCTTTAAGAAAGCCAGTAAGCAGCTGAGCATAATGAGCTGATTACTGGCTCTAACCAATGAGGGGACAGGAGCTCGCCCCAGCAACCAATGGTTGCGCTAGAGGAGGAGGAGACCTAGTAACTATGGAAAGAAAAAGTCCCGCCCTAGTGACCAAATACTGCGTGGGCGGTCCCTGGCAGGTCCATTCGCCACTCCACAGGGGCGGTCTCATGCTAGTCCAATCACCTGGCCATGGGTACAGACCCTTATATTTAATTATGCCATCTAATACATTACTGTGAATGAAATCAAATCATGATAATATGCCATCTTTATGCAATTTGACCCTTTATGCAAGGTATGACCCTTTTGGAGATTTGGGACTTCTTGCCCCCCAAAGTTACTGTACTGTTTACAGTATGTAGTGCGTGTGTGTGTGTAGGTTTTAGAGAGTTGTAGAGAGAACACGTGTATCAGAATGTTCATATGTTATATAGGATACGAGTGTGTTTGAGTTGCATGGATGCTTGTTTATGTAAGTGTGTGTGTGTGTGTGTGTGTGTCAGGCAGGGCAGAGTGGCTTGTATTATTTGGCAGTTACGTAATATTTAGTGTATGAAGAGCTGGCAGTGTGGAGCAGAATTTCAATGAGCTTTACCCCTCCTTTACTCTGTGAAGGACAGAACAGACAGCAGCTCTTCTGCAGAGCTCCATTCATTCTCTTAACCTGCACTTTTATAACACTTCACCTCACTTCTTTCTGCACAAAGATTACTTCTGAGTTGGTACACTTTGAAAGTCTTTACTGTCACTCTAGAATAGATTTGGTCGATAAGGAGAGATCGTGTCAAATGCAGGACACTGGACCCTGGCAGTTTCTTGCAAAACAAACTTCTCAAAAGCTCACGTTTTTTAAAACCAGTGCTCTAATTTTGATATGTGGAGGTCCACTGAAATGCTCGATTAGAATTTCCTGCAGTGTACTGTTCATAAGGCTACATGGAACATGCATAAACTTGTAAATTGTATTTACAAAGGCTTATACCAGTAGGCTTAATCTGTGAAGTTTGTTCTGTCAATTTTGATTAGTACTAGCAATTGTAACCTTTATGACCAATCACAGCTACTTGAATAAACCTTTGTGAAAGTGAAAGTGCACAGTCCATGGCTGTATCCACCAGGCCACGGCTGTTCCATGGGTTTATCTCAGTTGTCATTGCAAGCTTTTGTAAGTTTGTGAATTCTATGGTTCTATGTATGGCCTAAAACATCATCAGAGATTCACACTTCTCCTAAAAGAAGAGAGAATTCGATTAAACAAATAGTACAAAAATATTATACTTTATTAATTTATTGAGAGAGAATGATCTAGTGTTATATATCTTGGAAATAGAGTGGCAAAATATGTCAATCTCTAGAATTATCAGAAAATTTGATGGTAAATGTTGAAGATATTTGTAATATATGGTATGACAGTCAGGTGTTAATGAACCACCTTTTGGTTTAAAGAATAGTGTGTTATAAAAGTGTATTATAACAAACGAAGGAGAACTTCTGAAAACCTGTGGCTCTCACACCAGTTAATGTTAATGCTCATGAGTTCACTGTCAGGAGAACAATGAGAAACATTATGTCTGGAGACAGGACAAAACTACCTTCCAGAATAAGAACCTCATCAGATCTGTGAAACATGGTGGTGGTAGTATCATGGTTTCTGCTTGTTTTGCTGCATCTAGGACAAAGGCTTTGTCATCACTGAGGAAACAATGTATTTTGAAGTAAATCATTAAGTTGTAAAAAAAAAATATCAGGACATCTCTTCATGAACTGAATCGAAAGATATTGTAATGTGGATCATGAAGCAAGATCCCAACATGCACTTTTAGCACTTTTCCACTAAAATAACTCTGGTTCTTGAACTGGTGCCGTTCGGGCTTATGAGAACCTCGGTGTTTTTTAGTGAACCAGCCCGCGTTTCCACTAGTTGAACCGAGGATACGTCACGGTGTACGTCATCAACAAAGCGGAATTATAAACAAAGATGGCGGAGCGCATCGACTGCATGCGAGCATTTGTGCTCTTGGTACAAATGTTTGTTTCCGTTCACAAGTCAAATCTTGTCTTCCCTCGTCCAGCTCCACTGCGTGATAGCTCCTTTTTAGAATCTCTGAAGTCCTTCTTTAGCTTATCTATCACTCGCTCTCTTGAACAAACAAAACCTGGCCGAGCTAAATCCTCCACCAGCTCGCTGTAGAGTTTCTCCTTTCTAATACTCCCCTCAAGTTTCTCCTGAAACTCCAGAAAACACCAAATAGATAACAAAAACGGAGTTTCTTCAGTGGACCACTGTACGCTACGAGTCGCCATCTTCAGGGTTGAGTGCGCAGGCGCGTTTGGTTTGCACTGAAAAACCAAGTATTTTTTGTTTCCCGCTGCGAACGAACGTTCCTGGTTCGGGGCGGTATTTTTGTTGGTGGAAATGCGCCGAACGGTTCAAAATTAGGTTTGTGAACCAGAACGGTGCCGTTTCCGTGTTGGTGGAAAAGTGCTATTTTAGGACTTGTGAAAATCCTTCAGTGTTTATGTGGTGAAAATTATGCAAATACTTAATTATGCAAATACAAAACATTCTAAATGCTTTGGAAACTTTAAAGCACCACTGTGTATATGTGCAATATCATAGTGTAATTATTGCAGCCCTATTACTCAGTTTTCCATTAGGACATGCAATAGAGATTTCCCCACTATTCAAAAATATCTAGCTAACAACAAATGTGGTCAGACATTGACCACTAATAACAGGAAGGCTAAGACAGATCAACAGATGGGTTACAGCTTCACACTGTATATAAGGTACAGTAGGTGGTCAGTGAGTGTAGCTGATATTTTAGCTCTGATCTAAACTGAACCACACGCTTTTCAACCAAACAATGTCAAGCCATTTTGTTGTATGTGAACCACCATATCGCCTTCAGAATACATTTATTAAAACACAAAAAATGGGGGAATAAAAACAGAAGCCAGAAACACTGTGTGTGGTCTGATTGAGCTGTTGTGTAAGACATGAGAAATTCACATTCATTCATAAAATTATGTTCCCCCCTTTGTGTATGTATGTCTGCAGTGCATCATCGCTTTATGCTGAACTTTGTTTAGATGTTGCTGTTGCGTCAAATTCTCCTGTAGTCATTATTGCTGTACTCCATTGTGTGTGTGTGTGTGTGTGTGTGTGAGTGTGTGTGTGTGTGTGTGTGTGTGTGTTTGGAGGACTTTCTCTGCATCTGCTTTTGCTGTCGAGTCTCTCGTGGTGGCAAATTGGGGGTAGATTGGAGACGGAGAGAGGGGTTTCCATAGCAACAGGTTTCCATGGATACCGGATAGCAGTGGATGCTTGAGGGAGAGCTATGAGTCATCCTCTTGTCTTACTTGTAAAGACAGAAAGGGGGTGGGTGCTTAAAAACTGTTATCGTACTCAATAACAATGTTTTTTAAACTTAACAGTCTGCCTGAATGCACGTGAGGCCACTTCCTTGCTTGGCTGCATGTTACACAGTAAAGCAGCAAAATCCAGTTCACACAATTTCCACCTTAACAAAAATGACATTTTTTCAACCACTGAGATATTAGGGCTGGCAATAAATTGAAAATAAATCAAAACAGATAACGGGCTTAGTCTTAACTGCTTAATCCAGTTGAGTGTAGCATTTAAAAACATGCATGTGTAGTCACATGACTCCACATGACTGCAGGTGGGTCCAATTGTTTGCTCGTTCACTAATCACTAATTTGTATGTTTTACATAGAACACTATAGAGGGAGAGAAGACAGGGACGACATAACAGAAACATGATGAACGTTCACCATTTAAACAGTCTGGAACAACAAAAACGGAGGCTATTGGCATCAAAATACATCTCCAACACATTTTAGGCATACTTTCCATGTTGTAATGTAGTTTGTCATGACTATAAATACAAATCTAATATTTGATTGTTGTTACTTCCATGTTTCCGTTTTATCAATACAAATGCCAATTATATTAATAATAGTTATAATAATTATATAATAATATTTAATCATATTTTACACATTTAAACACAAAGTTCACTCAGATTCTTTGTTTTGTGAGGAAACCGCAATGCATTGTGGTACGTTAGCCTGTAAGTAGTGTACATCGGTTGTACACTATACAGGCGGTCCTCAGGTTACGCGGTTCCCGAGTTACGATGTTTCGTGGTTACGACCAGAGGTGGGTAGAGTAGCCAAAAATTGTACTCAAGTAAAAGTACTGTTACTTCATAATAATATGACTCAAGTAAAAGTAAAAAGTAGTCATCCAAATAATTACTTGAGTAAGAGTAAAAAAGTGCTTGGTGAAAAAACTACTCAAGTACTGAGTAACTGTCGAGTACCGTCTGATTTATTTGTTAACACAAGCATTCAATCAGACAGACAAAAATACATCTTTAGGCAAATCAGCGTTCATCCAATCAATAAAATAAATTTAAATTAATAAATTAATTACAAAATAGTTTACATTAAAATAATCCTGGTAAATTAAAGTACTTCAATAAAACATTAATTTATATAATAATAATAAATAAATAAATAATTAAGAACAGAAATTTTTCACCGGGCTCTGCAGGCAGAACTAAAACAAGGCAGCCCATAAACTCTGTGTGTGTGTGTGTGTGTGTGTGTGTCTGTGTGTGTGTGTGTGTGTGTGTGTGAGACAAAACAAGCAGAAACAAACTTTCACCAAAGAATCACTCAGTGATGTCACTATTATACTTCAGCAGTAGTTGGTTCTCAAGGCTCTTGCAGTGAAGCTGTGATTGTTTAGCAGAAGAACAGGAGTCCTGCATGACTGAAAAGTCTCTCACAGGCTGCAGATGCAGGAAGACCTGTGTTGACTTTGAGTGACAGCTTCTTGGTGTGAGGAAAGGTGTGGAGTAGATCCATACCTGCGTAATGTAGCTGCTGCTTTTTGTAAGGTAAACATGCTTTCAATATGAGCCCAATGGTGTTCCTCCTCGTCTGCATTGCCGACCGCTGATTCTGACATTTTTCTTCCGTTTGCTACGGCTGTAAATTTTAAAGCTAACCCGTCCCGCTGCTGAGATTGAGTGTGGTCACGTGATGAGACTGTACGACTACATTTGATTGGTGAAACATAGTCACATGGTAGAGCCTTTGGAAGCCAGTCACTCTGTTAAAATAAAACGCGAGGGGGATAAAAATAATGACGCGTAGAATACATAAGAGGTAAAAAGAAAAGTAACGAGCTTATTGTAGCCTAATGTAGCGGAGTAAGAGTACAGTTTCTTCTTTACAAATCTACTTGAGTAAAAGTAAAAAGTATAGTGATATAAAACTACTCCTAGAAATATATATTTTTCAAAAACTTAAGTGTAACGGAGTAAATGTAACTCGTTACTACCCACCTCTGGTTACGACACATCTCCCATTTACTGTATAAAGCCTTGTTTCATGTTTGGTGTGCGTGGCGGAAGAATACACGGTTACGCGGCTGTTTCATTTAATTATTAAACGTATTTTATATGTTTTTTTTGATAATTACTGTGTTAGGATAGGTGTTAGGATAGGATAAGTGCTTACAGTATGTTATTTATGTACAGTATGTACGTATGTTCAGACTTACACGAAATTCGGTTTACGACGCGACGTAGGAACGGATCAACATTGTAAGTCGAGGACTGCCTGTATTTATAGTGAATTGTGTATAACAATATATAAATGAAATATTAGTATTGCTACAAGCTACTAGTGTCAAAGCAGCTATACCAGCACATCAGCTTTTCTGGAAAGTGTGTCAGAGAGATGTGTGTGTGTGTGTGTGTGTGTCTGTGTACCTGGACTATATGAGAGTAGGTGTGGGTGTGTATTCCTCAGAGAACAGCGCTGCTTCAGGGCTTTTCTAACATAAAGCCATTTCCTGCTCATTAAATCAGAGAATTATGCACAAATCCAAAATTAGAACAGAGCTCTGGTACAGTAAGACAGGAAAGTGGGCACCTCAGCTTCAAAAGAGAAATCAGCCAGCAAAGAATTCTTCACGTGAGCTTTAGGTTGTTTTATTTTAGGCACATCCAGTTAGTTTTGTTTTAGTATTTCCGAGTTTCTCACATCTGCCCTTTAGGCTTGTAATCTCCAGCAGTGTTAACTCTCCTCTATTTACACTTGATGTGTGTGTGCATTCAGTCTTGTGAAGACGTTTGGACAACGGTTGTCAAATGACACGTTTTGTTGGCATGTGACATCTCAACAGGAAGAAAATTCAGATATTTTCTACACATTTTAGTGCACTGTTTTATTGATCATTAAAAATTGCTTTAAAACTTTAAAGTGCAAATACTCATGTACATTTAAGCAATAATACACAATAAACACAGATATACTGATGTTAAAGATGTTATTTGCTGATACTCGCCGTTGATTGGAGGTTTATTCATACAGTGATAACCCTACTTACGAGTTTAATCTGTGCAGGATCCGAGCTCGTTAGCTGGTTTGCTCGTTAGCTGGATGCATTTTCCCCATAAGAATACATGTAAAACTGATTCATTTGTGTCAGCCGGCCAATATACAGTATACTTTAATATGCTAAATAATGTGTTTATATGGGTTTTTAAAATGATGGCAACTGTCTTGTTCACTACCTTTTGCTACCTTAGCGTCACTTTCACTAGCACTTTCACTTTCACTGGACAACGGTCAAAGGTAATGACTGACCTCTTCTTTTACGCTAGCATCTAGGAGATGCTACGACAGCCGCGCCCCTAGCGGTTGGCATACTTGAACAAATTTACGCTACTCGTTACTTGGAATTTTACTCGTTACCTGGAACAAAAATATTCCGAGATCTCGACTCGTTACCTGGAATAGTCGTTAGTAGGGATGCTTGTAAGTAGGGTTACCACTGTATATATATTTATCGTTGCTCTCCAGCTGAGCTGTAAATACATAATAATTATAATGTAATACATATAATAATAATTTAATAAATATAATTATAATATAATGTTATTTTACTCTTCTGACTTTTTGTTTTTGGTCAAGCATGGTTTTGGGTGGGATGGGAGGTGATGCTGGGGTCATTGTTAGGCTATGTGCATGTGGCGGAGTAATACTTAAAGAGCTTGAGTCAGAATGCCATTATCACCAATATCAGCACTCCTAGAACATCTCTCAGGCAATCATATTCCGCAGTCGGAACTTATTGTGGTATAATTTATAATTTACATTTCTCCAAAATGTGACATTTCTTAAATGAAGAAGAATACGTAGAAACTTATTTTCACTTAGAAAATCAGTAATACATGTTATTTAACCTGAGGTGCTTTTGAATAAGACTGCATGTGATGTTGCTTAACATGGTCAACTGGGCATGTTAGTTAGCTGACGTTGGCATCAGCAGTCATGCTGTGTTGATGAATGATGGGTTAGCTGACCCTGACAGCTGTAGTGATGGATTTGGCCAAAATATTTGTGCCAGTGTGCAGATAAGCAGATTGAACTGTTAAATCCATTTAATGCCAGGGTCATTTTATTCACCTCTCAGACAGTGATACAGACAGCTACCATGGACAATTGTGTAGTAGTTATTATGGGATGGTAGTCTGTAAGAGCATGCATGTCAATTCCACACCAGTCAGCCAGAACATTAAAACCAGTTTACTAATATGGTTAATATGGGTCCTCTGTGTGTCACCAAAACAGCTTCGACCCAGTAAGTCATGGACTCTACAAGACTTCTTAAGGCATATTATGGCATCAAAATGTCAGCATTAGATCCTTTAACTTTTGTAAGATTTATAAGTGAAGTGGAGCTGCTACAGATCTGACTTCTTCCAGCAAATGCAATCAGATTGAGATCTGGGAAATTTGTAGATCACTGTAATGATCACTGCTGACTGGGAGCTCCTCACAAGCCTTGTTGTTTCGGAGATGCTCTGACCCAATTGTATGGCTGTGACAATTTGAACCTTGTTAGTGTGACTCAGATTGGCATGCTTGTATATTTTTCTAAAGCATCCATCATGTCGTATGCGAGGATTTGAGTGTTTACTGCGTAGTATAATCCAAACCTTTATTATTACGAGATAATCAATGATACTTGGATCAACTCTGAGTGATCTTAATGTTGTGGCTGATCAGTGTATGTTTCTCGATTTTTTCACTATTTACCAAACTGGATTCATTCTATAACAAGTCTAATTTAACTCTTTATGGCAAGAGCAGAAACATGAATATATTTCTCATTTAATGGACTTTTCTTTAATAAAGGGACATCTGATGCATAAAGAATGTTTTTTAATAGCTACTTTGT
>BRDA01087423.1:0-10590 GCA_036984385.1 Crenuchus spilurus
TACTCTTATTGGTACTTGGTATTGGCAAGTACTTAAATGTAAGTACTTGTACTCGTACTCGGTTTGAAAAAATGTGGTATCGGTGCATCCCTACTATTTACAGATCAGAAGTTTTTTTTTTGTATATAAACTCAGAACATTAATATTTTTAAGTGCATGAATGAATACAAACTCATGCACTAGGAAATTATGAACTACTAAGTATGCATGAACAAGAGTTGTCATACTCAACACAACTTTTTTATTTTTATTTTTTTATTTTATGATCAATCTGATTTTTTTCTTACAATTATTTATTTTTACTACATAACAGAAAGCAGATGGCAAAAAAAAAATGACTGAAGTGGAGGCAGCGACCTCCATTTTCAGTTCTGTCTTGTCAAATTCACCACGTACATTACGAAACCAGTTCACCAAATAACTTTATATATCATGCAAACTGAAATAGAGGCGAGCTGAAGAAAACCTAAGGAGTACTGAAGAGACCAGTGAGAGAGATCAGTCACTGTCTGACTGTGTGTGTGTGTGTGTGCACAGCTCTGGCTGCAGAGACATGTCTGTGTGAAAACAGTCAGTTACCCAATGAGGATTTTCCTTCAGCACAAACACAGATATTTACAATATCAGGTTTTACTCGTATCTTGCTCGTACTCATTAAAAATGCCTTATCCATACTGCATGCTCATCTGAAACGAGTGTCCGGGTCAACCCAAGTAGTGGGAATGGTGGTGAAGCAGCAAGCCACTTTTTACAGCAGTCTATGGAAAAATTGGCCTACTGAGTCAAATCAGTATAGTGCAGTTGGAACAGGTATGCCTGGAAATCTGTGAAACATTCACTTTTGTTCAAGGGAGGTATAACTCAATCCTGTGGAGAGGGAAGCACTACACTGATTAACTTGCTACTCTAGGTTCAGTTCACTTGACCTCTATAGTGGAAACTGTTAGGAGCCTTTGACTTTAGTCCCAAAAATGACTTTTCAATCTCTGTAGAGGTATGTAGAATTTACTGTTATTACATTCAGTCTTTGTTATTGTCACAATTTCCTCCCTGTCAGTGTTATGTCGCTGTGTTGTCTTTTGTGCTGGTCTCCTTTATACGGTCACTTTCTGGTTTCCTTATATGGTCTGTTTCCTATTTCAGTTTAGTTTAGTTTATTTCAGGTCCCGTCATGTCTGTGTAATGTGCTTCAGCTGTTATTATGTGTTGTAATCAACCTGTCCTTAAAAGCCCTTTTTGTCAGTCAGTTCATCACAGTTCATTCTGTTCATTAGTTTGTTGTCTTGCTGCATTGTATTTGTTTCATGTTGACTTAGTTTTGGTTCATGTCAGTCAGTATTTTAGTGTATTCATGTTCTAGTCTCTGTTTTCAGCCACAGCGCTGCTTTTATTTTGTGTGTATGTTGTTCAATAAATCCTTGTTTCATTTTACTCATCTCTGCATATGTGTCTGCTCATTGCTCTGCCCCACTCTCTGCCATAATGAACCCTCAAAACAAGGACACAGCAGAGAGGAGAAATGCCAGTCTGTAGGGCCAACTCCAGCATGAGCGTGAGATGGTTGGCGAGCTCGTAGAGGTCCTTGATGGAGTTGTGATGCTTCTCCCTTTGGACAAAGCTCTCCCTATCACGCACCTCCAGAATACATGGTACAAGACCCCTGGAAAAGCTCCAAAAGTGTGGGATATTTTTTGGGCTGGGGTAGGTACATGACATCTGGAGGTGCGTGTTGCCAAAGGGGCAGGAGGGGAGGGCCGCCAAGTTCAAAAAGGAAAGGAGCTCCTGTGGACCCGAGCAGATGCACGCTCATGGCTCAAGACTCTGTGTGGGTCAGGAGGAGCCAGAGAAGACCTCACAAAACTGGTCAGTGGGGATCCGCCCAGACTCCAGCACTCAAGGCAGTCAAGTCAACGACTGCCTTTGCCCAGATGGCAGCCTAGCTAGAGGCTACTTTCACGCAGTCAGCAGCCAAGTCAGAGGCTGCCTCTGCCCAGTTAACAGCTGAGCCAGAGACTGCCTCTGTCCAGACTTCAGCATCTGAGGTTCCAACCAACACACCCACATCTTTGGTGGGAAGGAGTGCCATGCCAACTTCGGTGGCGAGGAGAGCCACACATATGAATCATGTGAACTTCAGTCGTCAGGACCCTAAGTACTATGCCCCGAGATGGGGCTTGGGAGCTACTGTCCCTGCTGCTGGGCCCGCCTTCCCACCCCTTGGTTTTCTTTAACATTCAACGGATCCAACACTTTCTAACCCAGGATGCAGCCCAGGTGCTTGTCAAGTTTCTTGTTGTATCAAGACTTGACTACTGCAACTCAGTCTTGGCTGATCTTCCTATGTGAGCCATCAGGCCCCTGCAATTGATTCAGAATGCAGCTGCACGGCTGGTTTTCAATCAACCTAAGTTCTCACACATCACTCCACTGCTACGTTCACTTCACTGGCCTTCTGTAGCTGCTACATGAGATTCTAAATCCTGATGTTTGCCTACAAAGCAAGAAATGGACCAGCCCCTCTGTACCTAATGGCAATGGTCAAGTCTCGAGTTGCACCTCAAACCTTTCGAGTTTCCAGTATGTCTCGGCTTGACCCACCATCCTTCAAGACACAGGGACAACTAACATCAAGATTCTTCTCTGTCAATGCACTGAGGTGGTGGAACAAACTCCCACTGACTGTTCGGACAGCAGAGTCCCTCACAGTCTTCAAACACAGACTGAAGGCCCATTTCTCTGTTGAACACTTAAGCGAGCACTAGTTTATAAATCTTTTTGTAATGCGTTGTTATGCTCTATATTGTGTATAATTGTGTATCTTTCCTTCTTTCTAGGTATTAGCAGAGGTGGGTAGAGTAGCCCAAAATTGTACTCAAGTAAAAGTACTGTTACTTCAGAATAATATGACTCATGTAAAAGTAAAAAGTAGTCATCAAAATAATTACTTGAGTAAGAGTAAACTTGGTGAAAAAACTACTCAAGTACCGAGTAACTGTTGAGAAACGTCTGATTTATTTGTTAACACAAGCATTCAATCAGACAGACAAAAATACATATTTAGGCAAATTAGAGTTAATCTATTCAATAAAATACATTTAAATTAATGAATTACAAAATAGCTTAAATTAAAATAATCCAAGTAAATCCAAGTACTTCAATAAAAAAAAAATTAATAAATAAATAAGCAGAAGTAACACAAATTTCCAAACCTTTGTACTTTTCCATGAGGCTCTGCAGGCAGAAGTAAAACAAGGCAGCCCATAAAACTCTCATAAACTCTTGTGTGTGTGTGACAAAACAAGCAGAAACAAACTATTTCACCAAAGAATCACTCAGTGATGTCACTATTATACTTCAGCAGTAGTTGGTTCTCAAGGCTCTTGCAGTGAAGCTGTGATCGTTTAGCAGAGAACAGGAGTCCTGCATGACTGAAAAGCCTCTCACAGGCTGTAGATGCAGGAAGACCTGTGTTGACTTTGAGTGACAGCTTCTTGGTGTGAGGAAAGGTGTGGAGTAGATCCTTACCTGCATAATGTAGCTGCTGCTTTTTGTAAGTAAACATGCTTTCAATATGAGGCCAATGGTGTTCCTCCTCGTCTGCATTGCCGACCGCTGATTATGACATTTTTCATCTGTTTGCTATGACTGTAAAACGAATCCGTCCCGCTGCTGAGATTGAGTATGGTCACATGATGCGACTGCACGACTACATTTGATTGGTGAAACATAGTCACATGGTAGAGCCTTTGGAAGTCAGTCACTCTGTTAAAATAAAATGCGAGGGGGATAAAAATAATGACGCGTACAATACATAAGAGGTAAAAAGAAAAGTAACGAGCTCATTGTAGCCTAATGTAGCGGAGTAAGAGTACAGTTTCTTCTTTACAACTCTACTCGAGTAAAAGTAAAAAGTATAGTGATATAAAACTACTCCTAGAAGTATATATTTTTCAAAAACTTACTCAAGTAAATGTAACGGAGTAAATGTAACTCATTACTACCCACCTCTGGGTATTAGTATTGGTTTTGTTCTAACAGAGTTTGAACTGAAGAGTAGTTTGAACTCTAACCTGTCTGTACTAGCTTAGATAATTCTCTTAATGGAAACAAAGTCCTGTTGTACGTTGCTCTACAAAAGAGTGTCTGCCAACTGCTGTAAATGTAAATGTAAATGGTGAGAAAGCCATCAGACTTGTGTACAGAATTATAGAGTTTGGGATTAGGCTAATCTCATTTAGCTGATATAATTTTTAATTCAGATTTTTATAGAATAATTAGGCACCTTACAATTGCAGCTTTTTGTCATGCTTCTTCCTGATACATTTAATAGAAAGACATTATGCATTCCTTCTGGGAGTTTGCTGTGGCTAATGGGGAATCAGTTTTGCATATTCATTTATCTGGAATTAAATCAGAGGGCTGACTTTCTTGTCCTCAGCCTCAATATAAGCACAAACAAAAACATGTTTCCTTGCATTGGAGACTTTAGAGATGAGGACAACCAAGCTTCAAAAGATCTGATGGTTAGTTTATTTTCAGTCTTTGTAATATTTTCATTTGATTGTTTGATCAATTATTGTTATTAAAACATATTCAGATTCCTATACATGATGAAATATGTATACTCCATTTATATGCTGTAAAATATACTGTAATATAGGAATATTATTAATAATAATAATGTCCTTTGCATTCTAAGGAAGACTATTGTGCTAAAACAAGCAAGTGATGAACCTCTCAACATACAGCAACACCACCCAAACTAAAGTGCGGGACTCTACAGCTGTGGCCAAGGCAGTGATCGTAGTGGCTTTGTACTTCTTCATCAACTACATTAATGGAACATTTGTCCACACCTTCTTGAAGCATGAGATCTTCAATGAGAATCCTCGATACATCCTCTTCATCCATATGGTTGTGAATGACATGATCCAGCTAACCATTACAGTGATGCTTTACTTCAGTACTTTCATATTTTATACAATCAATGTACCTTTCTGTTGTTTACTCATAATGATTGCAGTGTTCACCACCCTCAATACTCCACTAAATCTGGCTGGCATGGCTGTGGAGCGCTACATTGCTATTTGCATCCCATTACGCCATGCACAGATTTGTACTGTGCACAGGACGTATATCTTAATTGGCCTGATTTGGGTTTTGGGTGCTATCCCCATTCTTCCAGACTTGTTTATTCTCTTAGCCACTGAGCCTGTAGCATTCTTTCGGTCAAACATCTTTTGTTCTCGAGACACTGTGTTCCGCCACCCATACCTAATAGAGAAGAAAAACATCTCACACATGGTCTACCTGTCTTTTGTGTGGCTCACTTTGGTCTACACCTACATGAGGATCATGTTTGCTGCCAAAGCTGCTGGTACAGATGCCCGGAAGGCTCGTAATACCATCATTTTGCATGGCTTTCAGCTTCTTCTGTGTATGTTCACATACATTGGCCCTCTACTTGAGGGCTTGTTCACCTCTCTCTTTCCCATATATTTAAATGAGCTACGATTCACTAGTTATATTTATGTCTACTTTTTTCCCAGATTTGTAAGTCCTATTGTATATGGTTTGAGGGATCAGATGTTCTGTTTATTTCTGAAAAAGCACTTGTTGTGCCATGTTCAGAAAGAAAGGAACAAAAGAAAGACACAACCATTCTAACTGAAATGAGACACTATGTTGTCAGTGTGGCCTTTCTAATTAATATAATTTTAAAAACAAAAATGTGCAAAAGAACATTAAATGGGAATGTATTATTTATATGCTCTGTATACATTCTCTGTAGAAATAAATGTCAACACAAACTTACTAAGGTCAGCTGACATTTTGCTGTTTATATTAGTTCATTTTATAAAACTGAATTATTTTGTATTATGTTTGTTTAAGTAATTTTAGACATTTTAAACTTCATTTTACACTTCATTTTATACATTTATATAAAGTATCATGCAACTAAACAAAACTAAGGTTTTGTACAGAACAAACAGGGCTCACATTTTGTGATGAAATGAGTGTTATGGATGGATTAGGTTAGTAGATGAGAAATTACATCATAGGCTGAAATCAGCAAAAGCCACAATCATGCTTTATCCATGATCTGTAATAAATGAATCTATTTGAACATACCTTTTACAAAACTGTATGTAGACACTTAAGGCACATTTTATAAGCAAACAGAAAATAAATATCAACAGATTCCCCAATATTGATAACATGACAACATTACATTTCACATTAAATTAATTTAATATGATACAGGCTTTGTTCTTTTTTCATTTTGCGTGTTCTGTTACATCATCAAAAAGCACATTACCAGCTATTGTATTGTTAATTTCATCATGTGAACTGCCTTTTCATGGTAAATAATGTGGATTTATTATTATTAGGCATTATTAAACAATTAATACAAACATAAATAATAGTTAATGCAAAGGAAAAGAAAATTGTTTAATCAATGCAGTAAACAGAAAAACTAGATGAACTGTACAATGGTGTAGAAAATAACATTCAGAATGATGTTCAAGAAAAGGAATCAAAACTACTGAATTAAGAAATCAAGCATGCTATGTTAGAACTGTCTACACAAAAGGCATCCAGTCCTGATGACATAGCAGTTGAACTGCTCAGCCTTGGTGGAAAGACAATATTGAATAAGCTCCATGAGGTATGTATGGAAGATTGGGGAACTGGAATCTGGCCAGAAGAATGAACACAATCAGTCTTCACCCCACTGGCCAAGAATGGTGACTTGCTCTAATGCAGCAACTACAGGATCATTGCACTGATCTCACATTCTAGCAAGATCTTGTTGATAGTGATCTTAAAATGAATGCAGTCTAAGCTGGAAGGAGAGATTGCCACCATACAAGCTAGATTTAGACCAAGAACAGGCACTCGGGATCAGATCACAAACCTCCGGATCATCTTGATGAAAACAAAAGAAAGGAACCACAAACTGTATTTCTGTTTTATTGATCTCACAAAGACATTCAACATGGGGGGCTGTCATTGGATTAAGGACTTTCTGACCAACAGGCCTCAGCATGTTATATCAGGCCATACCCATTCCACCACCATTTCACTCAACACAGGTGTACCACAGAGTCCATTTCTTTACTTCTCTCATGACTGAAGGACTCTGTATGGCTGATGAAAATGTACAACAGATGGATACATCCAGGAGAGAAAACAAAGGCGGAGATTGGACAGACCATTATTCTCAAACAATTCCTCAACATTGTAAATCCAGAACTGAGGAGGTGGACAATGGAATGGAGCCCAAATTCAGCATGATGGGTGATTGATATGGTTGAGGTATTTGTGGCAGCATGACAAGCTGAAGGAAGATTCAGGCTGGGAAAAGCAGAATTTAACAGACTAAGAGGTGAGTTTAAGAAACATGAATATGGTGTCATGATGAATACAAACAAACCAATTTTTAAAACACACTGATGTAAAAGTACTGATAGACCAGACAAGGTTGAAAAACCAAAATATAGCCTAAGTGTTTTAAATATAACTAAGTAGGTAATAAAAGCAACCAATGTCAGTATCCACAGAGAAAGCTATGCTACATACCTAGGAGTGATAACCCATCCACAAATAGTGAAAGAAATGGATAACTTACCAAACATTGAAGTACCTTTTACATGCTTAGCCATGGATATATTTGAGCTATTATCAAGAACCAAAAACCAAAAATGGTAACTGGTATATCCTAGTCATGTGTGAATATGCAACAAAATATCTGGAATGTTTCTCTTTGAGAAACATAAAAATGTTCCAAATTGTCAATGCCCTCATACAATTAATCTCCAGGAATACCTAGAGATTTTAATGGATAGAGACACTAATTTTACATCAAAACAGATAAGAATAATATATACTTTGCTAGGTGTCAAAGTGATACATATGACACCATTTCATCCTCAAACAGATGGTCTCACAGAACGTTTCAATAAAACTTTGAAACAAGCTCTTAAAAAAACTGACCAAACCAATGACAGATTGGGACATATGGCTACTCTACATCATGTTTGCTTACTGAGAAGTACCACAATTTTCAACTGGTTACTATCCATTTGAACTTCTTTATGTTCGCCATGATGGGCCCTCTGGACATTCTGAAGGACGCACTGGAAGGAGATAGCAGAGAAAAAAGACTGAACATATGGTGTTACATCCTAGAAATGTGAAAAAAACTGATCCAGATGGTTGAGGTTGTCCATGAGAACATTACAAAGGCACAACATCATCAAAAGCTATGGTATGACAAGTCTGCAACAAAGAGAACACTTCAAGAAGGACAGAAAGTACTAATTTTACTACCAATAAGCAACACAGGGCTCTTAGCCTAATGGCAGGGTACATATGAGGTGCACAGAAATATTGGTGACACCACTTATGAACTACACATGCCTGATAGAAGGAAGAAATACCAGAACTTCCATACTGTCATGCTGAGGCAATGGAACAAACCTGTGACAGTGAGCTCAGAGCAACTGTGGATATGAGCAATAGAAACGTAAGAACAACCAGAACAGTATTTCCCCACCACCAAAAAGTTGCTCCCATTGAGATGTATTGCAAATAATTCCACCAGAACTGTTGTCAGAGAAACCTGAAAGAAAGGATGTCATAATACACACATTTAGACTAATCAGAAAGGATGAGCCAATTAGACAGGCAATGTACTGAGTACCAGCATGACTGGTATCAAACCTGAAAAATGAAGAAGAGCAAATGCTTAGTCTGAACATCATTGAACCATCAAACAGTGAATGGTGCAGCCCAGCCGTCCTAGTACCAAAAAAGGATGGAGGTCTATGTTTCTGTGTGGACTTTGAAATTTTGAAAATAAATGCAGTTTCAGAATTTGACCCATATCTTATGCCAAGAGCAGACAAGCTCATAGAAATGTTGGGTAAAGCTAAAATATTGTCCTATGTACAGATTACTGACAAGTACCACTAGAGCAGTCATTGAAATATCAAACAGCTTTTAAAACACCATCAGGACTATATCATTTTAAAACAAAGCCTATTGGATTACATGGAGCCACAGCAACTTTCCAACGGCTCATGGATGAGATGCTGAGGGGCACAGAATACTTCACAGCAGCTTACCTGGATGACGTTGTCATATTTATTGCATCATGGAAGTAACATCTACATAATCTGCACCTTATCTTTAAGAAGACAGTGAAAGCAGGTGTAACAGTAAATCCAACCAAATGTCATCTAGCATGCTCAGAGGTTTCATACCTTGGATTTAAATTGGGTGAAAGATAAGTAACGACTTTTGGTGGATAAAATAGAAGCAACACAGAGAAACACCTCAACCTACTACTAAAAGGAGAGTGTGCTCATTTTTAAATCTCATTAGATGGTACCAAATGTTCATCCCAGACTTCTCAAGCAAAACATCAGCTTTGAAAGACCTAACCAAGAATGACAAGCCACAATGAATTAAATGAACAACTGACTGTGAACATTCTTTTAACATTCTCAAAGAAAGTTTGTGCAGAGGACCAGTTTAGTCTTTTTTTTAGACTTTTTCGAAACCCTTTTTGGTACAGACAGACACATCTGACACAGGACTAGGAGCAGTATTATTACAGGGCAATGGTGAGGAACAGAACCCTGTCCTTTATATAAGCTGCAAACTGTTTCCAAGAGAGTTTAAGTACTCCACCATTGAGAAGGAGGTTTTAGCCATAAAGTGGGCACTTGACTATCTGAAATACTATCTATTGGGAACTGAATTCATTTTAGAAACTGATCATAGGGCACTACAATGGATCGGGTGAATGAAAGACTCTAACACCCAAATTTTGCACTGGTATTTATCCTTGCAACATTTAAATTTGAATTTAAGTATAGGAAGGGCTCACAGAATGTGACTGCAGACCATTTATCATGTCACTGGGAGAGTCCCAAGCTTAAAGGGGGTGGGGGTGTATGTGATGAAGTAAGACACAACCATACTCATCACCAGTAGTAACCCAAGTACTCACCTGTGTTCAGCTGTATCCTTACACTGAAAAAAGAGTAATGATTGTGATACACAGATTTTTACTCACCTGGAAGAGTCCAACTGGTTGAGGAATGAAAGGGGGATGTGGTCCTATAATGAAAAAGCAAAACAATATTAAAGAATACATATAAACTTATAAAAGCATGCAAGTAATGTAAAACTGTGAAAAGGCCTAAGAAGTTGTGATATTTGTATTTATGGTGTCACCAGTGGTGGACGAAGTACACCAATTATGTACTTGTGTAAAAGTACAGTTACCTTGCATTGAATTTTACTGAATTAAAAGTAAAAGTATTCACCTCAATTTTTTACTTGAGTAGAAGTACAAAAGTATCTGCCTTCAAAAATACTTAAGTATTAAAAGTAAAAGTAAAAACTTTTTTTTTTCTTAGCGTCACATCAAAACCCCTAGGCGTACTCGATCAACAGGTGAACAACGAAACAGTGCCTTACCTTTGCCTAGCAAAATATTTAAGTAAGACCAAGTGCTTTTGAAGCAACAACACAAAAAGCATTCATTCAAGTTTCATTATTTTATTTTTCATTTAT
>BRDA01087426.1:0-14097 GCA_036984385.1 Crenuchus spilurus
AAGACATGATGGAAGAGTGCCTTGGCTGTTTGGAATGCTGTAGGGATGGTCTGGAAAGGAATGAATTTGACTGCTCTCGAAAATCGATCTATAACCCTCAGATGCAGGAAGGTCAGTGATAAAATCAAGCGCAAGATGCGACCATGGTCTGTTCGGTACTGGCAAGGGAATGAGTTTGCCGGCTGGGAGTGTTTTGGGCGTTTTACACTTAGCACAAATAGCACATGATGAAATATAGTCATGAATATCTTTGGCCATAGTTTCCCACCAATAACGCACTGATATGATTTGTAGAGTTCTTCTCTCTCCTGGATGACCTGATGTGAGGGAGGTATGGCTCCAGGTGAGTATCCTGGGTCTGAACTGTGGGAGAACATAGAGTTTGTCAGACGGGCATTGTTCGGGTGTGTTATAATTTTTCAGGACTTCTTTAATTTCATCATCAATTTCCCACTGGATGGCAGAGACGACTATATTGGGTGGGAGTATGTGTTCCGGTTCTTCAGGGTCGGACGGACTGTCAGGATGGATGCGAGATAGAGCATCTGCTATCCCGTTTTGCGAGCCTGGACGAAAGGTGACTTTAAAGTCAAATCGGGCAAAGAAGAGGGACCATCTAGCTTGGCGGGGATTTAACCTTTTGGCCGTGCGCAAGTATTCAAGGTTTTTGTGATCGGTATACACAGTGACAGGAAAGTTGGCTCCTTCGAGCCAGTGTCTCCATTTTTCAAATGCCAGTTTTATGGCCAAAAGCTCTCTGTCTCCAATTCCATAGTTGCACTCGGTCAGTGAGAATTTGTGCGATTGGAACGTGACCGGGTGGAGATGTTTAGAGTCGGATGGTTTTTGGGACAGAACGGCTCCGGTGCCAACTTTAGATGCATCCACCTCGACAAAGAAAGGAAGTTCTGGGTCAGGTTGCCGTAGTAAGGGTGCAGAAGTAAAAGCCTTCTTAAGGTTATGAAACGATTCCTCAGCAGTCTTGTCCCAATTGAGCTTTTTGGGCTTTCCCTTGAGTACAGCAGAAAGGGGAGCGGCAATGGTGCTATAGTTTTTAATGAAGCGCCTATAAAAGTTGGCGAATCCTAGGAACTTCTGGACCTCTTTGATGGTGGTAGGTCGGACCCATTCTGTGATCACTGATATTTTAGAATCATCCATGATGATGCCCTCAGAACTGATAATGTAACCTAAATATGCAACCTGTGACAAGTGAAACTCGCACTTCTCTGCCTTGACATAGAGTTTGTTCTCTAATAGACATATGAGAACGTTACGGACATGCTGGATGTGCTGAGAGTGGCTCTTAGAAAAGACGAGGACATCGTCCATATAAACAAGGAGATATTGTCCAATAATGTCTCTGAATATGTCATTTATAAAAGATTGGAAGACAGAGGGACTTAGTCATGCCTTTCGGCCTCAGTATAAGTATTCATACTGCCCCCTAGTGGTGATGAAAGCAGTCTTCCATTCATCACCCTTGCGAATTCTGATGAGGTTATATGCGCTTCTCAGGTCAAGTTTGGTGAACACCACCACTCCTCGCAAGGTTTCTAGGGATGAAGGAATGAGGGGTAGGGGGTAAACAAACTTTTTACAGATATTGTTTATGGCCCGGAAATCAATACAAGGTCGTAGACCTCCATCCTTTTTTTTGACAAAGAAGAATCCTGAAGCAGTGGGTGACGTAGAGGGACGGATTATACCCTGTTCTAAGGCTTCGTCTATGTATAGGTTCATAGCTTTTTCTTCAGCTTGGGAGAGTGGATAGGCCTTGGCTTTGGGAAGAGTATATTTCTCAATAAAATCTATGGCACAGTCATGTTCACGATGTGGTGGTAATTCAAGGTGGGCTGGGTTAGAGAACACCTCTTCCAGGTCTTGATACTCATCTGGGATATTGATGGTTTGTGAAATATTGGGGCTCTCTACAGATGAGGTGGAGATATTAAATCTGGTCTGATTAATACAGTATCTAAGACAGTAAGGAGACCATTGAACAATTTTTCTTCCCTTCCAAGAAATGACTGGGTTATGCTCCTCTAGCCAAGGGAGACCTAAAATGAGTTGGTAATTGGAGGATTCCAATACGTAAAATTGGATCCTCTCATGGTGGTTATTGTCAGTGGACATATGGATAGGACGGGTTTGAGTCTGTATGTAGCCGGACCCGAGGGGATCGCCATCCAGAGCTGTGATGCTGTACTTGGTAGCTAGGTGGCGCGTGCGGATGTTATTTTGTCGGACGAGGTCCCCTCTGATAAAGTTGCCCTCGGCTCCTGAGTCGATCAGCGCTGGAACAGAAAGAGATCCATTAGAGCAGTATAATGTTACTTCAAGCATCATAGACTTAGCAATATAACCCATGGTGGGCAGGCTCACCGTATTAGCACATGGATTATTACGATCCATGTGCTTTCCCGGTGATGAGGCTCGGCTTTTATTTGGGCACTTCAAGGCTAGATGTCCCGGTTGTCCACAGTAGAGACAGAGACCCTCGGTTCGGCGCCGCTGCTTCTCTTCAGGGGTGAGTCGAGTGACGTCACACTGCATAGGCTCAGGAATCTCTCTGGTATGAGTTGGGCTGGTGGAAATAACTCGGCTGGATATTCTGGATCTGGGTTTACGTTCTCTGATCAGGTGATCGATACGAATACTCATTCGTATGAGCCGATCTAGGTTGAGATTTTCATCACGACATGCGAGCTCAGTTTGAATTTCCTCATTGAGGCCTTGTCTAAGCAGTACTTTGAGTGGATCTTCAGGCCACCCAGCGGCAGCAGCGAGGGTGCGGAACTCGATGGAGAAGTCCGTAACAGAGCGTCGGCCTTGCTTTATTTTGGTAAGGCTCTCACCGCTACCTCTATCTTGATGGGGGTGATGGAACACAGCCTTAAATTCCTGTACAAAGTCAATATAAGAGTCCAGAGACACTCTATCCCACACAGCCGTGGCCCAGTGGCGAGCCTTACCGGTAAGTCTGGATATAACAAATGACACTTTTTGAAAGTCTGACATGGAGGGCTCGTTAGCAAAACATATACCACAATTCATAAGAAATCCAGCACATTCGTCAGGAGAACCATTGAAACGTTCTGGTTTGCTCACCTTCAGAGTCGAGCTAGGTTGAGCTCTGGAGCTCGCTGGGCTGTGAACTTGAACTTGAGGTGTGGGTTCTCGGCGGTGTCTCTCCTCGGTGAGAGTCTGGATAGCTAGGTGGATCTGGTTGAGTTGGCCGTGGAGGTCAATCTGTTGTTTGGCCACCGTGTCCAGGGTGAATGACATTTCCTGGAGTTGGATTTGGTGGTGTCCCAATAACTGACCCTGAGAGGTTACTGCTTTCCGTAATGAATCTGCTTCAGTTGTTTGCATTGTTAAGGCGAAGTATTTTGTGAGGAATGGAGCACAAGACCAGAGTTGTAAAAACAGAGTGTTTACTGATAATGCAGATTAATACAGAAAGTAGATCAGGCAACCAATAACAAGAGGGCTAGGCAAGAGGATGGTGATAAAGGCAAGGCAGGGTCAAAACCAGAGTACATACAATAAGGCTGAGGTGTCCAAGACGAGAGGCGAAGTCAGAGTCAAATGTTCAGAGCAAGGTCAGAATAATCAAGGCAGGTTGTAGCAAGGCAAGGGTAAACAGGAGATAACGCTCGGTAAGGTCACAGGAGTGGCAATACTTCGCATGGAAGTGTGGGCTAGGTGAGTATATATGGGGTTGTGGTAATGACTGTCAGCTGGCTCAGTACTCAAGCGAGTGTGACCTTTGTACTGAGCCGCTATTGGAGGAACCAGGCTAGGAAGGCGGAGGTGCATGATGGGAAATGGAGTCCTCGGAGAGGCGGCGATTCCTGACACTTAAACTTAACTTAAGCATTACTCTAAGATTAATATCAGTAATCTAACTCTAAACCTAATCCTAACCACTAACATATTAACCTTAAACTTAACCTAAGCATTACTCTAACATTAATATCACTAATCTAACTCTAAACCTAATCCTAACCACTACCATACTAACCTTAAACTTAACCTAAGCATTACTCTAACATTAATATAACTAACCTAACTCTAAACCTAATCCTAACCACTACCATACTAACCTTAAACTTAACCTAAGCATTACTCTAACATTAATATCACTAACCTAACTCTAAACCTAATCCTAACCACTACCATACTAACCTTAAACTTAACCCAAACGTAAACCTAACTCTAACTTTATATCACTAATCTAACTCTAAACCTCAATCTAATTCTAACCACTACCATACTAACCTTAAACATAACCCAAACCTAACTCGAACCTCATCACTAACCTAACTCTAAACCTAATCCTAACCACTACCATACTAACCTTAAGCTTAACATAAACCTGTCTAACTCTAACCTTAATATCACTAACCTAATTCTAAACCTGATCCTAACACAAACCTAACTCTAGTCTTAACCTCAGTAACCTAACCCTAAACCCAACCTGAACCATCACCATATTACCCATAAACATAAGCTTAAACATAGTTTTTCCCAAATCAGAGGCATTTGTTGTGAAACAACAAGTTTTGATGTAATGGCCATAAACACATTTCTTTCTTTGTCTTCAGTTCTGAAAGTTATAAGCACAAGTACACACCCTCATACACACACATCCTCCTACATGGGAGCTACACTCACACACTCAACCAGGCAAACAAACACACACACAGTCATCAGTGGTGTGAGTGAACATGGTTGGTTTGTGACGGCAATAGTGTGAAAGTGTGTGCATAACTTCACCAAACTTTCACACCACGGTCAGCAGACATGTCCATCCATCTGAGCGCCTCTCTACACTAAAAAGATTGAATATTTTGGTTATTTTTTATACCATCAGCTCCAAATTATTGGCAGCCCTAAAAAACTGGCCAACTTAATTGAATCGTGATGAATTACATTATACAGTGGAACCTCGGTTCTCATCATTAAGCTGTTATAAAATGTCTGATGACAAACAAACGATAACTGAAGCAATATTTCTCATAATAAATAATGTAAATCCAATTAATCTGTTCCAGACACTCCAAAATATGAACAAAAACACATTTTATATAGAATAACTATAGTTTTACATACAGAACACAATGAGAAATAAATACAAAAGACTAATGAAATGGCTAAATGAACATTTAACATCACTCTTAAGGGTTTACGCTCTGTTTTAGAGTGTGCCGGTGTGGTCCAGCTGGTAGTCTTTGTTTTGTACACCTGTTCTCTGCTGCTATGTGTTTTCACACCCGTTTTCAGGCGGTAGTGCTGTGCACTGTTGCTTTAAACAATAACTGAGGTTTTACTTCTGTACTGCAGCTAAAGCTAATTACTAATGTAGCTAAAAGTAATCAAGAGTAAAGCCAAGGACTCACATGACATTAACTGTATGTCTAAAACATCCCACTTGCACAGTTGTTAAGAAATCTCAAACAGACAAAATTCAAGATTCATGATTATACTCCTCTATTAATTTTAGCTGTGATATACTAACATGCAAAACAATCAAATCTGGCCTGTGCAAATGTTCTGGCACTTTTTTCATAAATTTATTTTGTCTTACATGTTAAATTCATCAAGTAAATAGAAATGATGCCCCAAAAATGTGCAGAAAAAACACTTTGTGTATGTCTGCTCCCTGTAGTGCAGCATTAAAATCTCATTAATTATCATCAGCCTTATTAATACACACCGGGGAGAGAGAGAGAGAGAGAGTGAGAGAGGCCAGCGCTGCACACACACACACACAGTCCCTAGTGTGTAATGACTGTTTCATGCTGTCTCAAAGTGTCAGTAACGCATGGCCCTAATGAGAAACTGCCCACATATACACAACATCCCAAATGACCCATGTCCAGTAATTTGTCTTGTGTGGTCGATGCTTGAAATGTGAAATGATGTGATTCATTTAAGAAGCACATGAGGTACAGTAAAAGTCAAAACAACAACGAAGGCAGATAAAGGAGGGAGGAGAGAATGAAAGCAACATTAAAAGGAGGCCAAGAGAAGAGATATAGTGTGTATGAGAGAGTGTGTGGTTCAGCAGCCAAGGGGACATTTCCAATTACCCTCCTGCCAGGCTGCAGTCTGTGCCTAAGATTGTGCCCTGCCAATGACGGCACACAGACAAGTCGATACAAAAATCTGGGTTGAAACTCCATCATCTGTGTGTGTGTGTGTTTATATATATATATATATATATATATATATATATATATACACACACAGTCATGGCTGAAAGTGTTGGCACTTTTCCAGAAAATTAAGTATTTCTCCCAGAAAATTATTGCAATTACACATGTTTTGTTATACACATGTTTATTTCCTTTGTGTGTATTGGAACAACACAAAAAACAGAGGAAAAAAAGGCAAATTTGACATAATTTCACACAAAACTCCAAAAATGGGCCAGACAAAATTATTGGCTCCCTGAACTTAATATTTGGTTGCACACCCTTTGGAAAAAATAACTGAAATCAATCGCTTCCTATAACCATCAACAAGCTTACACCTCTCAACTGGAATTTTGGACCACTCTTTTGCAAACTGCTCCAAGTCTCTCATATTTGAAGGATGCCTTCTCCCAACAGAAATTTTAAGATCTTTCCACAGGTGTTCAATGGGATTTAGATCCGGACTCATTGCTGGCCACTTTAGAACTCTCCAGCGCTTTGTTTCCATCCATTTCTGGCTGCTTTTTGAAGTATGTTTGGGGTCATTGTCCTGCTGGAAGACCCAAGACCTAGGACGCAAACCCAGCTTTCTGACACTGGGCCCTACATTGCGACCCAAAATCCTTTGGTAATCTTCAGATTTCATGATGCCTTGCACACAGTCAAGGCACCCAGTTCCAGAGGCAGCAAAACAACCCCAAAACATCTTTGAACCTCCACTATATTTGACTGTAGGTACTGTGTTCTTTTCTTTGTAGGCCTCATTCTGTTTTCGGTAAACAGTAGAATGATGTGCTTTACCAAAAAGCTCTATCTTGGTCTCATCTGTCCACAAGATGTGTTCCCAGAAGGATGTTGGCTTACTTAGATACATTTTGGCAAACTGCAGTCTAGCTTTTTTATGTCTCTGTGTCAGCAGTGGGGTCATCCTGGGTCTCCTGCCATAGCGTTTCATTTCATAAATGTTGGATAGTTCAAGCTGACACTGATGCACCCTGCGCCTGCAGGACAGCTTGAATTTCTTTGGAACTTGATTGGGGCTGTTTATCCACCATCCAGACTATCCTGCGTTGCAACCTTTTATCAATTTTTCTCCTCCGTCCACGTCCATGGCGATTAGTTACAGTGCCATGGGTTGTAAACTTCTTGATTATGTTGCGCACCGTGGACAAAGGAACATCAAGATCTCTGGAGAGGTCTTGTTGTTATTTTTCCACAATTTTGGTTCTCAGACAGTTCTCTTCTCCTCTTTCTGTTCTCCATGCTTAGTGTGGCACACACAGACACACAATGCAAAGATTGAGCCAACTTCTCTCCTTTTTATCTGGTTCAGGTGTGATTTTTAAATTGCCCACACCTGTTACTTATCACCGGTGTTTGAATGAGCATCACATGCTTGAAACAAAGTTATTTACCCTCAATTTTGAAAAGGTGCCAATAATTTTGTTCGGCCCATTTTTGGAGTTTTGTGTGAAATTATGTCAAATTTGCCTTTTTTCCCCTCTGTTTTTTGAGTTGTTCCAATACACACAAAGGAAATAAACATGTGTATAACAAAACATGTGCAATTGCAATAATTTTCTGGGAGATATACTTCATTTTCTGGAAAAAATTCAGGGGTGCCAACACTTTCGGCCATGACTGAATATACTTATATTATATTATATTTATATTTATACACTACCAGCCAAAAGTTTTAGAACACCCTAATTTTTCCAGGTACTTATTGCAAATTATCCGGTTTAATGCTTCTTTGCATTCTGAAATGAAAGTACAGTACAGGTAGTCCCCGGGTTATGACGTTGATCCATTCCTACGTTTGCATCGTAAACCGAATTTCGTGCAAGTCGGAACATAAGTAAATACTGTACATAAATAACATACTGTAAGCACTTATCCTATCCTAACACAGTAATTATGAAAAAACACATAAAAAATACGTTTAATAATGAAAGGAAACAGCCACATAACCATGTATTCTTCCACCGTGCACACCGCAGCGCACACCGAACACGAAAAAAGGCTTTATACAGTAAATTGGAGATGTGTCGTAACCACGAAGACCAAAATGTATCTAAACTTTCCACTCATCAAAGTAGCACCTTTGACAGATAGATGTTCATCCCAAATTATGGAGTGATTTTTGTGTCAAAAGTTTCACAAAATCAAAAATAAATCTGCAAGCAAAATCCACAAAAACATGACCATAAAGTATGTCTTGTGAATGCAAAAAATAAAAAATAAAAAAATATAAATGTAATGTTTATTTTATTAAATGTTATGTTTGCATTTTGACCATTTTTGGTTTTATTGTTTTTGTTTTTTGCTTCTGAAATCTCTCTTTGCTTCTGCTCCACATTTTTTTTGCTTCTGACTTTTGGAACACTTTTCACATGTGGGTGGGACTTAGAAGGTGGCGTTAGACTTGAATTTCCATTGGTCACTGACAGCGGCTTTGAGTCCGCCTCTGAGACAAAGCCACGCCCACCATGTCTGCTTCTACAACATTTTCAAACATGGCGCAGGGTTTGTAATTCATAGCAGCAGCTGAACTGAATTTTGTCATTAAAGTTTATACAAAGGTTATAATTAATTGCTAAATGGTCTGTAGATATTGCAGATATTAATATTTCTTGAACACATCAGTGTTTTCTCTCCATCCAGTTCCCTAAAACTTTAAAAAGCTCACGTTGGTGAAGTGCTATTGTGAAACCTTTGACACAAAAATCACTCCATACCAAATCAGCTGGATGGGGTTTAAGTCTGGAGACTGTGCTCCATTCCATGTTTTCAAGCTGACCATCTTGTTGTTTTTTCCTGAGGTAGTTCTGGCAGAGTGTGGACTTATGTTTTGGGTCATTATCTTGCTGTAGAATGAACTCCTGACCCAATAGGGTCACACCTGAGGGCACTGCATGGCGCTGCAGATTGCTGTGGTAGCTTTGGTGGCTCAGGTGCCTCTCAGTCTGCAGGAATTAGTAGCAGCAGCTTCAAGACTTTTAGGTGACTATTGAGTTCTAGTGATGTTAGGCTTGTAGCTCCGGTTCTAAAGTCAAGAAGGAAAATTCAGACTCTGAACACATCTTAGATGATCAGGTACATATGACATAAGTGTAAAGTTGGGTAAATGTGATTTCTGGGTAGACTGTTCCTCTAAAAGTGCACAGATTAGATATTTATTTTGAATGAAATATGGTGAATATTCTCATTTTGACACATATACATGCAAACTGTCAGCACACACACACACACACACAAGCAGACCTGTGTGTGTATGTCTTGAAGAGGTGTGTTTTGGTGCAGCGCTGACTCTTAGTGAATTCCTGATGAGACTCTGTGAGATGCTATCAGCTTCTGAGCAAGGAATAGTACATCACACACACACACACACACACACATACACACACACACTGTAAATTGTGATAACACAAACACAGAAAGTAAGAATGCACAGTAATGCACAACAATATGCAGATACACTCATATGTATGTACACACACAGACACACACAGAGAGAGAGAGCGATAGAGAGAGAGAGAGCGATAGAGAGAGCGAGAGACAGAGAGAGCGAGAGAGAGAGTGATAGAGAGAGCGATAAAGAGACAGAGAGCGATAAAGAGAGAGAGAGAGAGAGAGAGAGAGAGAGCAATAGAGAGAGCAATAGAGAGAGAGAGAGAGAGAGAGAGAGAGAGAGAGACCTTGGAGGGAATATTAGCAGGCTTCTCACACCATGAAGGAATGAGAGCAAGAAGGAGAGATTAAAGAGCTTAGTCACCACAATCTGTCCATCGAAGAGGGGGGGGTGAGATAGCGAGAGAGATGGAAAAAGAGAGAGAGAGAGAGAGAGAGAGATGGAGATGGAAAAAGAGAGTTGCATATGGTTTGTGTGCACTCACTATAACCTCTCATCAGAAGTGTGTGTGTGTGTGTGTACACTTGTCTTATATCTTTAATTCTATGTATATGTCTGTATAATACTGTATGTGTGTTTGCACTCACTGTACTTTTGCTACTGTAACACCAGACTGTCCCTCTGGGATTAATAAAGATGTTTGTCTGTGTGTCTGACTGTCTTACTGTCCATCTGAGCTAATGAAAAAATACCTGTAGCTGAGTGATTGGGGGAGGGGGGGAATTGTGTACATTTACTGAACTATCCCAGTGAAGACAATGACACCTCTTCAGAACTTCCTGAGCTTAATGGTGGTTTTGAAAGAAACAGTGCGAGCTGGCTCTTGTGTAAGAGACAGAACATCTCTGAGGATCACCATGTTCTGCAGTTTCAAACACACCCCACACATTACTCCAAAATCTGTCTCGGCTGCCGGCCTGTACTTGCACTAAACTTTCTCCTTATTGACTTTCTGTAGGAGAAATCAGTGTGTGTGTGTGTGTGTGTGTGTGTGTGTGTGTGTTGTGCTAGCTGAGACATGAAGCCTGAGGCATTACAGGCTAAGATTAAGCCTCTTGCAAATTTGATGTAGTCTGGGGTGAAAGTTGTATTCTGAGAATTCCAGTAGAGGGGTGGGCCAGGATGAGGAAGAAGAGGGATAAAGATGAAGAACTTGGTAGTGAGATGCTACCAAAAACCATTACATCATCCAAACAGGGTGTAATCAGTAGCCCCAAGACCAGCTGTTTCACACACACACACACACACACACACACACACACACACACACACACACACACACACACACACACACACACACACACAGTGGCTCAGACTAACAGCATGTGTGTGCATGTTTGAATATGTGTGGCAGAGGATGCTCAGAGTTAAGTAACGGAGGGATGGAGGGATGGAGGGATGGAGGGATGGAGAGAGAATCAGAGACTAGGAGACAGTCAGAGTTAGACAGATGAGAGAGAAGCAGAGAAACTGAGATGGAGAGAGAAAAAGGAAAGAGAGAAAAGAAGAAAATGAGAAAACAGGAATGAGAGTGAGACATATAGAGAAGAGAGAGAATTAGAGTCTTGGAGAGAGTTAGAGAGAGAGAGAGAGAGAGAAAGGAGAGAGAGAATCAGAGAAAATGAGCGAGTCGGGGATGGAGACAGAAAAGTGAAGAGAAAAAGGAAAACAGGAGAGAGAGTGAGACATGTAGACAAAAGATGAAGGAGATAGTCAGATATAAAAGGAGAGAGACAGAGATAGAGAGAGAAAAATGAAAGAGAGAAGACAAGAATCAGAAAACTGGAGAGAGAGTCAGAGAAAGAAAAGAGCGAGAAACAATGAAACAATGAAAATGAGAGTCAGGGATAGACAAAGAAAAAAGAGAGAAGATCAGAAAACAGGAGAGAGAGAGAGAGAGAAAGAGAGAGAGAGAGAGAGAGAGAGAGAGAAAGAATCAGAGACTATGAGCCAGAGATAGAGAGCAAAAAAAAAGAAAAAAGAAAAAAAGAGTCAGGGATAAAGAGAAAAAGATAGGACAGTGTTAATCCATCACTATGTACACACACACAAGGATAATTTACAGTAGCCAATTCACATAAACTCCATGTTTTAGGCCTAGTCCACACGTAGCCGGGTATTTATAAAAACGAATACCTCCCCTACACCGTTTCAAAAAATAATATCGTACACACGAGATCGTTTTAAGAAAAGTTTTCATCCACATGAATCCGCATAAATACGCCGTAGAGTGTTGTCATAAAGACGCCAAGCGCATAGATGGCAGTGTAACACAAAGCTAACGCCCATGTCAGCCAATCAGAGAGTGTTTGAATTAACATAAAAATGAAAACTTCTCTGCTGGCGTTCATCCTTCAACAGCAAGGCAGTCAATTACAGTGGTCGCGCATATGACATCACATCATCATTTGTCGCAGATTGTGATGTTGTGGACTCTAAAACGCCGTTTTCATACGTACACACGCAAACGCAAAAGCGGAGTTTTCCAAAATCTCCACTTTGGCCGGAGTTTTCATAATCAATCGTTTTTGGTGTAAAACTGCGTTTGCATGTGGACGAAAGGCCCAAACGCATAAAAATATATGCGTTTATTCAAATACCCGGCTACGTGTGGACAAGGCATTAGTCTGTGGGAGGAATCCCACACAGACACACACAGGGAGAACATGGAAACTCCACCCAGATGGGGACTTGAACCCAAGACCTTTCCATCAATCTAATGAATGACTATTTCAAACAAATGAGTAGTTCAAAGTAGAATCTCTCCCCCTCATTGCCTTGTTTCCCTTCCTCTAATTTAATCAGGAATGCAAGTGTGTGTGTGTGTGTGTGTGTGTGTGTGTGTGTGTGTGTGTGTGTGTTAGAAAATGATCTCTGAAAGGTTTGATTTACAGCAGGTTCTGGCGCGAGTCCTAAGATACAGATTTACATCCATATTTAATGCCGAGTTGTTTACATACTGAAGCGTCAGACAGCAGAACAAGAAGCAACGTGTAGTAACACTAACACTATGACATCATATGTGTGCATAAACCTGTGCAAGTGCACACATATTTTAGATCAGACTGGACTCAACTTCTTTGCTATTTTAATCTGCACAAAATGGAATTTGACCTCTACATTTAACCCATCCATGCAGTGCAACACACAGTGACACACTAGGCCATGAACATGTGCCCGAAGTTGTGGGCAGCATTATCCACAGCACCAGGGGAGCAGTTGGGGGTTAGGTGCCTTGCTCAAGAGCACTTCAGTCATGATCCCTTGCCTGGGGATCAAACCAGCGACCTTCCGGTCACAAGACCAGATCCCTAACCACCAGACCACGGCTGCCCACTTGCATATATAGTTACATTCAGTGTCTGTGTGTGTGTGCGCGCGCGCGCATGTGTGTACATCGCAGTTGAGGCGGATTTGAGTATCAACACACACATCCCTGGCCATCTGCTACCTTACAGATAAGACCGAGACACAGGAGACAACATGCTAATAAAAGCTGTGTGTGTGTGTGTGTGTGTGTGTGTGTGTGTGTGTGTGTAAACCTGCTATCAGATGGAGATTATCTGAAAAGAGACTCTCCTCCTCTTCCTCATCACTATGGTAACGGGTGTTGGTCTCTGCAATGCTCTCTCTCTCCTCTCTCCCTTTCCTCCTCTCCTCTCCTCGTTCTCTCTCCTCTCTCTTTCTCCCTCTCTTCTCCTCGTTCTCTCTCCTCTCTCTTTCTCCCTCTCTTCTCCTCGTTCTCTCTCCTCTCTCTTTCTCCCTCTTCTCTCCTTGTTCTCTCTCGTTTCTTTCTCCCTCTCCTCTCATTGTTCTCTCTCCTCTCTCTCCCTGTTCTCTCTCCTCTCTTTCTCCCTCTTTTCTCCTTGTTTTCTCTCCTGTCTCTCACTTTCTCCCTTTCCTCTCTCTTTCTTTGTTCTCTCTCCTCTCTTTCTCCCTCTCCTCTGTCTTTCTTCTCTCTCCTTTCTTCACTCTCTCTATCTTTCTTGTCTATTTCTCCCTCTCCTCTCTGTCTTTCTCCCTCCCCCCTCTCTCTCACTCTCTCTCTCTCTCTCCTCTCTCTCATTTTGACTTTGATTTGTGTCTTTGACCACAAACAAAACAGATCTGGTGGATCTGGTGTTTATTCTGGTATGAATCTGGTTGTGCACATTCAAAACAAACATTTGTGGACGTCAGAATTTTCTGGATAAAAATGACTGGCTGCTATAAACTAGAGAACAGCTCTGCTGTTTGTATTTCCACCTTTTTTCCACTACAGAGACAAAGTGACATAAATTCAGTTCAATACCCCAACTACAGAGAGAGAGAGAGAGATGGAGAGAAAGACAGAGAGAGATTGAGAGAGAGAGAGAGAGAGAGAGATTGAGAGAGAGAGAGAGAGAGAGACAGGGAGAGAGAGAGAGAGAGAGAGAGAGAGAGAGAGAGATGGCAGGAATGAAACAACAGAACCAAAAAGAAATAGATAAAGTGAGTGAATTA
>BRDA01087427.1:8028-43020 GCA_036984385.1 Crenuchus spilurus
CTAGACTTCTTCCCGTGATCCTTTCGGTTTGTAAGCATGGACAAGACCTAACTCCTTGTGAAGTTATTGTCGAGACTTGGGTCTGCATACACCTTCCCTTGACTCTGGTAATAGAGAGAACTTTGAGCTTTATTCTCATTGCATAGCACAAAATGCAGAACAATGAAATGAGAAGTATAAATAGTAAGAATAGTGCAAATTAACATAGTGCAAGATATATATATACTGTATAGTGGTGTCGTCTGCATACTTAATAAAGATGTTGGAAATATTTATTACACCTAAATCAAAATGAGCATAGAAGTGATTTAGCTCATCAGCGTGTAAAACATTGTGGTCTGGTAGAGTTTGAGAAGGTTTGTAACCTGTGATGGTCTCAGTTCCCTTCCACATACGTCTGGGTTCAGAGCTGTTATTGAAGTGTTCCTCAATCCAGAACAGGTACGAATGTTTGGCTTTCCTAGTGCCCTTCTTCAGATCATTCCTGGTTCTGCAGTAGGCCTCTGTATCACCATGGCTGTCAGCAATATATCCACCTCATCAGACTGACCCAAGTGTAATAAGGGGATGGTGGAGTATGCTTCTGAGATCCAGAGCCTCAGTTTGTTCATTTTGTTTGCCAAAGACTGTACATTAGCTTGAAAGATGCTCGGTAGAAATGGTCAATGTGGGTTTAGCTTTAGCTTAGCTCGTATGCCCACTTGCTTTCACCTTTTTTGGTTACGGTCTCAATGCTGACATCATGCTGTCACTGCTGGTAGAGCTGGGTAAACAGTCCATGGTGTCTTTATGATTTTTGAGGGAGATTTAATATGTTATTTACTGCGTCTGTACAACTATTACAAATATCCAACAATGCTTGCCAGGTATATAAAATATGAGCTTGCATCTAGTAATTACTACTAAAACATAAAATCTGCAGAGACTTTGAGCCTCGCGTTGTGCATCTTGGTCATCTTGATCCTATAGAAATTGCTGTAGGGTGGCACCGTAGCATGGTGATTATCATGCTCATCTCTCTGCACTGAAGTCTTGGGTTCAATTCCCAATCTGGGTGGAGTTTCCATGTTCTCTGTGTGTCTGTTTGGGTTTTCTCCAGTTTCCTCCCACAGTCCAAAAATATGGAGATCAGGTGAACTGAGTACTCTAAATAGTGTTTGTGTTTTGTCCAACTATAGATTGGTGCCCTGTTAGGATAGTGTAATGCCCTGCCCTGCGCCCGGTGAGGGGGTAGGGGACTAACCGCGACCGTGATCAGGACTCAGCGGATGGATATATTGCCGTAGGCTGAATAAGTGAGGCTAAGTGGCAGTATACTGAAGGCCTGTATTTATGTAAATAAGAACAGGCTGTTTTTAAAGTTCAGTTTTCATTTATGGACTGAGGGAGAAAGAGTAAGTTTTGATTCCTACTAATTAAACAATGTTTACATACTACACCAATTACACCATGCTTATTTCCAAGCATGAAAACATTTCATAATATGTGCTCTGTCAACGTAATAGCTGAAAAACTGTTGTTTTGCTATACATTCAATTTGGAATGTGTAGTTATTTATATGTGAGCACATTACAGTTTAGTAATATAATGAAAAACATTTACATTGCATTTACTTTCCCCATCCATCAGTTATTGAACCTCAGAGCTTGGCTTGGATTTTCTGGCCCATATGACGAGGTGTCACAGCGCCGTGTGATTTTTCTTTCTGAGGAGTGATCGGATTACCGTTAAAGCTTTTGTGCCTCGATATGGGACTTATTATGCTGTCTGATGGGTGATATGTTTCTAAAGACTGGACAATGGTCTCTCTGGGCCTTCTGTAAGGCAGTGCCATTCAGAAATATAATTCAACAAAGATGTAGACTCTCCAGAAAACATCCCATTACAGAACATGCAGCTTTAAAGGTATAGTTTGATGAAAACTCAACTTTCTCCCCTTAAATCAAATATAACTGATCAGCAAAGGGATGCTTGGCCCTCCTAAAATTGCTTCATTAGTTTTACACTGGAGTTAAGAGCTTAACATAGCTAAAAATAAAAAATAATGGAATTTTATAACAATTAGAATAATGCTAAATACATGCCCCATGCTGGGTTCAAGTTGTTCAGTAATCTCAAATAAACTAGAATATGTGGTTTTTG
Organism: Crenuchus spilurus; assembly: GCA_036984385.1. NCBI lineage: Eukaryota > Metazoa > Chordata > Actinopteri > Characiformes > Crenuchidae > Crenuchus > Crenuchus spilurus. Next base: position 10,171 of record BRDA01087427.1, read on the forward strand.
ACAGTTGGGAGAACATTAACATAGTAAATATAATTATATGCATTTAAATATTATTATAATATGCACTGAAAGAATGTGTGCTAATCATAGATGGGAAAACAATTTGTTTTTAATTTTGGAAAGACTTCATCATATATCTCATAGTGGTTTGCTCCAATGCCTACCATACCCAAATACTGATCCAAGTTAGGAAGTGTGTCAGCAAATGTAAATGTTGATTCTTATAACATCATAAAAACAATGAAGTGAAAAGACAATGTGGACTGGGGAAGGAATAGAATATTTGTAAAGTCTTTACATGCTACATCAAACTATTTTTTAAAAATTGTGGAAATTTTTTTATCCATGATATGGACTCTTTAAGTTATCTAGATGTTTGGACAATAAAAGCCCTGGCACACATCCACAGCCATGACATCACAGGAACCATAAAAAATCCCACACAACTCCTAATTATTGTGTGATCCGTTGTGGGTGAGCTGGATAATAACGTGTTTTCTCTCCAGCAGCAGAACAGGCTACCAGTCATCGCCAAAATAAATAACATAGAGAGCAAGACATGGACCAGACTTAACAGAACAAAATGAGGGCAGTGCTGCAGAGATGGACACAGCCAAAAAAAAAATCTGGACAAATCTGAAGAGAATTCAAAGCTGCCAGTCAATACCCAGAGGAAACATTTTATTCCTCAAATGCTCTCTGAAAGGATTTAATGGAGATTTTTGTAAAACTACATGCAAAAAATAGCATGAGAAAAAGAAGAAAATGGAAACTTCTGGATAAGATGATTACAAACAATACATCAAAACTCAAAAATAATAACTAGAGGATGAGAAATGGTTCATACTGAGATTCCGGTCATTAGTAAGCTTGAGTGTTATTATTGGAGCACATCTGAGCACAAAGACTTTAATTAGATCTGTACTAAAACTCAAGAAGAGGCACATGTGAGATTATGGTCTTTTCTCTCAATAAATATCTGAGCAGCTGATCTGAGAATTAACTGAGAGTTGTTATGATGATGATGATGATGATGATGATGATGACTTACCTTCCCTTCTGTATTGAGATTTATACTGAATTAGTTGGTTATTTGGTGTAATTGCAGTGTCCAGCCAGGAGGTGTCACTATTTATCCATTCTGCATTGAGCTCAACTCAATTACCTCTCCCTCTCTCTCTCTCTCTCTCTCTCTCTCTCTCTCTCTCTCTCTCTCTCTCTCTCTCTCTCTCTCTCTCTCTCTCGCTCATATACACCAATGTATAAAAATTTCACAAACAGCTTCATTCTCTCTTCATAACGAGCTGTGAGGTGTGATTTTTTTAGTATAATTTAACAGAAAAAAATCTGCTTCAATATGATTAATTTAAAATCTTAAACCTGAAAGATACTGTGTTAAGAAAACTGCGACACTGCAACATTTTAATGCATTTTAGTTTATTATGAGAGATTTATATGATTTACAATTAATTACAGCTCATTTCTTGTATTATTTGTGAATTTGTGGAATTTAGTCATTCACATCTATTATTATGTTTAAGGAAATGAGAAATATGAAATAAATTAATGTGAATATGAATTATTAATATATTAAAATTGAAATACTGAAATGACTGCTGTGTCTAAGAGCAATGAAAAAGATCTGTATAATGTAATGTTTGCAAATAGTTATAATAGTAATAAACAATAATATTATTAAACTCTGGTAACAAAACTGAAATTTGATCATATTTCATAAATTCTAATAAATAAAAGGACTTTTATTATATTAGTTTCCAATATACCATTGACACAGGTGACACTGAGGCTTTAAATAATAATGCATAATTATTATAATGCAGATTGGGATTTAAACTGTTGTTTAGGTTTGGGTGAAAGTCTGGGATATATTTAATAATAAGACATAATTCTTATAGATGCTCTGTTTAATGCAGGACAACAGATGATACAGAGCAGACAGGCCCACCTATGTCAATAATTAAATGTATTCCGTTTTGTGCTTTTTGTCCACAGGTTGTTCATGATGCCTGGATCAGTTTTAAATTCAAGGTCTTTAAAAATCCTCTGATCAAAAATTCACCCTTTAACCATGATAACACACAAAAACGTGGTCCTTCTCTATGGTTCCAAACCTCTTGAAAGGGCCTTTAAAACAACTGTACTGTATATAGCACACCAAACAGGAGACTGGAGAGCATTCTGACTGGCTGTATCACCACCTGGTTTGGGAACTGAACTGCTGTTGAGCAGATCGTTCTGCAGAGATAGTACAGCCAACCCAGGACATCACTGGGGTTCGGCTCCCAAATTTCCTGGAATTATACACCAGCTGCTACCTGGGGTAGACCAGGAGGATTATAAAGGACTCTTGCCTCCCAGACTACTTTCTGTTTTCACAGCTGCAGGGTTACTGGAGGTACAGAAGCATAAAGTGCACAACCATTCAGTTACAGGACCACTTCTTCCTCTCAGACCTTCAGGCTGCTGAACAGCCAGTAGCACTGGGGTATCAGTCCATGGCCCATCACACACATCACACCTGAATCATCATCATGATGGTATCTATGCCTCACTCTCATCTCACTCCTGTACTTTTTAGAATTTTTGAATGCTTTATAAAGTCTAAAACATCTTCTCTTATACATATTTAAATAATATCTTGTGCATCTTCTATCAACATATTTTGTTAGAAATATAATTTAATGGTATTCTAAATGGAAATGTGTTCATGTGTATATTATATAGCTTATGTAGTTGTACATTTGGAATGGACTGTGCAATAGTGTGTGTACACTCTAAATATGTGAGGATACTGTGAATGATAAACACACTTTAGGCTTCCACAGCTTGCCACAGTGGTTGAACCCTAAAGGAAACCTGCAGCACCCCAAAGGTGGTTAACAGAGAAGTCTGAAGCATGACACTTGACAGAACCCAGTGATGTAGTTAGAGGGTCCTGCAGGAGTTTCTAGAATGATCCCTAGAATGATGACACTCAAATCAATTATTTGTTTGATAATTTAATTAACATTTTAACATTTTAAAATGTTTTATAGTGGTGATTGAAAGTTTGTGAACACTTTAGAATTTCTGCATAAATATGACCTAAAACATCATCAGATTTTCACACAAGTCCTAAAAGTAGATAAAGAGAACCCAGTTACACAAATGAGACACAAATATTATACTTGAAAATTTATGTATTGAGGAAAATGATCCAATATGACATATTTGTGATTGGCAAAAGTATGTGTACTTATAGGATTAGCAGTTAATTTGAAGGTGAAATTAGAGTCAGGTGTTTTCAATAAATGGGATGACAATCAGGTGTGAGTGGGCCCCCTGTTTTATTTAAAGAACAGGGATCTATCAAAGTCTGCTCTTCACAACCCATGTTTGTGGCACAAACAAAGGAGATTACTGAGGACCTCAGGAAAAGAGTTGTTGATGCCCATCAGGCTGGAAAAGGTTACAAAACCATCTGTAAAGAGTTTGGACTCCACCAATCCACAGTCAGACAGACTGTGCACAAATTCAAATTCAAAACCAAGAGTGGTTGACCAAGAAAGATCACTCGAAGAGCAAGGCGTGTAATAGTCATTTCACAAAGGACCCCAGGGTAGTTTCTAAGCAACTGAAGGCCTCTCTCACAATGGCTAATGTTAATGTTCATGAATCCACCATCAGGAGAACAATGAACAACAATATGTGCAAGGCAGGGTTGCAAGGAAAAAGCCACTGCTCTCCAAAAAAAACATTGCTGCTTGTCTGCAGTTTGCTAAAGATCATGTGGACAAGCCAGAAGGCTATTGGAAGAATGTTTTGTGGACGAATCACAAACTGCACATAGGTTCCCATACTTTTGCCAGTCACAAATATGTCATATTGGATTATTGTATTATTATCTAGTTTTAGGACTTGAGTGAAAATCTGATTATGTTTTAGGTCATATTTATGCAGAAATATAGAAAATTCTAAAAGGTTCACAAGCTTTCACATTTGCATACCAACAGTCACATGCATCCAAGGAACAATTATTCACTGGAAAATATTTTAATATTTTTATGAATCTAAGCAATTAAATGGTTTAATTTAAAGTGTATATATATATATATATATATATATATATATATATATATATATATATATATATATATATATATATATAAACACTACAATTAAATATTAATGAAATATGAAATATCTCCTGGACTGAAGTATTTATCCCTCCTTTAGAAGGATAAAATAGTATGTTACTGAAGTAGAAGTTTTAGGCAGGACTGGTATCACTGTAACCCTATTCAGAGTGGATTAAGCGTACATGGGGGTCATGTGGCTATTTTTTAATATTTTCATATCAATATAATATCATATCATATCATATCAAAATGTTTTACAACTCTTACCTGTTGTGATATTTCTCTTTGGCCTGTTTCAGTACTGATGCCTCAAGCTGGTAAGAAAACAAACAAACAAACAAACAAACAAAAAACGAGCTTTCCAAATGCTGCTAATGCTAACTAGCTAGCTAGTGCAAAAACACAAGTTTAATTTATCAAACACTGTTACACTTACAGAAAACTGAAGATGTTATCAACTAAATGTCTCCAAATAATAAAATCTAATGTGTAAATAGTTTATTTTGATACTATTATACACACTAGCTTACAAGCTAACTAGCTTAGGAGTCTTGAACACTTAGCTAGGCTAGTTAGCTAACATAGCTAACAGTTAACTAGTGTAACAGCTAACTTTACATTTAATTCTTATCAGGAAAGTTATGTAATTTACATCACTAAATGACTAAATGAATAATGCTCAAAATATTGAGTAAAGTTTCCTTACTGATGTCAAAGGGCTAAGTATTCAGATTTTCTCAGGAGGCTTTTATTTAAGTAAATTCTGATAAAACGCAGGTTTAAATGTAAAGTTAGATCATCACATTTGTTGTACTGTGGAGGATGTAGGTTAACTAAAGATGTGTTCTTAAATGCTGGCATAAAATGTCTCTTGGTGCAAAATAACCTGTAAGAAACAAGCTCAAAAGCATCAAAACTTTATTTTGATTTACAGGAAAAATATATTTACTGTAGAATTAACCTGCCATTGATTTTTGACCATGATGCTTTGCAGATCTACAGTAACATGCTGCATACAGGTTTTACAGTAAACATTTGTTCAGTATACAGTAGCAATGCTATGAAAACTACAAAAATGTGTCAAAGTGAATTTAATGTGTTTATATTGTGAATTTAAAGAAACTGGGACTATGCATCTCAGATGTTCACAATTTTTTACACCTGTGTTAATGTGATGTGACAATTAAGTGATTTGAATTTAAAAGGAGGTACTGGACCATCACTGTGTCAGAAACGTTCCTGTTGCTGGGGCTTCAGTATTTTTAGTTTTGAGACTATAATTAATGAAAATTGTGTTCTAATGAATGTACTAAAACATACCCTTTTCCCTGTGTAGGGTGGAATAAAAGTCCAAAAGCTTTTTTATTCTATGTATCACCCCAAAGGGCTCCACTATGGTTATAAACACTAGAACCTGTTTAGCTAACCATGCAATGGTGTCCTGAAGACATAAATGAGTTTTAAAGGTAAACTACATACCCATATTATGTTTAGAATCTTTTAAAAATAATTTTACTTCCTTAAAAACACAGCCTGGAATGAGGACAGAACATTAAAAACACTTTTTTTTTGCATGGAGAAATGGTTCTTTAAGATCCAATTGTATATCTTAAAGCTTCACTACATTCCCTTTCCCAGAAAAAAAGCTGATTTTTTTTTTCGTAAATGAAATTTTAAGGGAGTCAGTACAACTTCAAATCAGTTTATTAAACCCAATCTGGTACAGTTATGTTGTCTAACTAAAGATACTGAAGATCCTTTCAGGGTTCAACCCCAGTGACAGAAAAGGTACTGACCCAGTGATGGTTCAGGGGTGGAACCTTTACAAATAGGCCTACAGGTCTAATAATAGACTAAGTGTTTGTATCTCCAACATACGCTCCATAAACTTTACTGTAATATTGTCCAAACATAGTTTTAAGTGTTATGTTACTTCCAATTCCTGTTCAAGCGTCATCAAAAACAAAAACCATGACACAGACAGCTGCAATTTGCCTGTGAAGAAAAACGAACTGGACTGCAGCTAAATGACCCCTTATGTTTTAGAGTAAGCACAGGGCAGGAAATTACACAGAGAGAGTCTTAGAAAAACATGGTTCACAAAACCCCCCAAATTGCATTAAATGACACTTCAGCATAAACGGCTTGTAATAGTGTAATTACACTATGAGAAAAAGTGGCCGTTTATGAATATTTTCAGCATTATAAATGATCAGTGCTTTTAAAGGGCCAGTACCCAATATTTTCTTGTATTTATTTTTTCCTGTCAAAATTGTTTCTGTCCCTTAGTATTAAACAAAAATGTTTTTTTACTGTATCTTTAAAACTTCCATCCATCCATTATCACACCCGCTTAATCCTCATCGGGGCGCAGGGCACACGGACACACGGACGGACAATTTAGAGTACCCAATCCACCTGACCTCCATGTTTTTGGACTGTGGGAGGAAACCGGGGACCCCGGAGGAAACCCACGCAGACATGGGGAGAACATGGAAACTCTGCTCAGATGCGGACTCGAACCCAAGACCTCAGCACTGAGAGGCGAACATGCTAACCACTAAGCCACCATGCCACCTATCTTTAAAACTGATTTAAATAGTCTCTGTTCTCATTGGCAGTCTTGTGAAAGGGGTGGAGCTACACAGCTGCAAGCTGGATAGGCAGGTGTACATACAGTACCTGTGTTGGTTTCTCTGACAATTACAACAATGATGAATATGAAGCTGTTATTTTCTGTATGGACTTTATGGACTAGAAAGTTAATGGTAAGTAAAAGTTGAAACATATCATTCTACATCAGACTCTATTTTTATGGAGGGATGTTTGGTTTTACATGACATTGTCCCTTTAATACTGAATATAAAATAAAACTCAGTGAGAATTGATTCAAAACAGTTCAAGCTGGAAATAATTCAGTAGGCACTGGATGTGGACTAGATGAGTTATTGTCTTAATTTATAAATAAATCACCCTAGTGGATATCTGGTTTTCAGATCACTGCATTTCCCCATTGACTTCACAACTTAATTAAGCTTCTCATCCCATCTGAAAGAAAAACTCTACAGGAGATTTCATGAACATCTCAATATCTTCTCATAGACATCAATGAGATCAGATGGAAACACAAAAGAGACTTAAGCTTGTGTCTCAGCTCTGTTGCTCAGATATTTCTCCCGAGGAAAAGTAATCTCATGTCTCCTCTTGAGTTTTAGTGCAGATCGCAATAAATTAACTCAGTCATTTCTCATCCAGAACTTAGGGTCTTCTCAGTTTTTTATGCTGTGAATGACTATAATGTTTATCTGGAGCAGAGTATTTCATTTCTCCTTTTTGTCTCATATGACTTCTGCTAAAAAAAGCATTTGAATAGAATTTCTAATAAGTCTCCTGAGCCATTGAAGAGAAACCTTTCAGCAGTACAAATATAATTACACAGATAATTTAATGTATAATTAGACAATTAAGTTTATTAGATTTTTGTTAAACTAATAATAAATATCTAACTATAAGTTTTAGTTTTCTTTTAAAATTATCATTCTCAAAATGAGAAATATTAGATATGTAGGTTCAGCTCCTAAATCTATTACTAATAAAGATAGGATCTTTTTCTTCCACAGAAAAACTGCTAAATTTGTGGTGAAGGTGGGAATGTGGAAATGAGGCCCTAGAGGAACTTTAGTGTTTTAGGGTCATATGGTGTGACTCTGCATGTGAATCACTCACACCAACTGGACCCAGACGGAAGCTATTGAGGTAGAAAATACAGGAGAGGTCCTGACAAGATAAAGATATCAGGAGCAGACAAGGGCAAAGTAACATATCGATGCAGCGGGCCTCTGCAGGCCGACACCAGATACCTGCTATTTAAAAACAGTGGTTTCGCTTGCTCATGGATTTGCCTCTCTTTCTCTCTCTCTCTCTCTCTCTCTCTCTCTCTCTCTCTCTCTCTTCCTCTCTCTCTCTTTTTCTCTTTCCCTCTCTCTCTCTCACTCACTCGCTCTCTGCCATATTAAAACCCTTCTGGAACTTCATGTCTCCTCATTGTGTAAAGCTGTGACCTCTCTTTTTCACTGTGTCAAATGGACAAATGCGGTCACCCCTATAACCATTTATGTAGTCTCCTAGTTTCCTAGCCTCATGAAAAAGCCCTCCTATCCAGCTAATGGAATTCCAGACTGCACCAGATTGTGAGCATACAAAAGAATATTTGTTTGTTCGCTTCACTTTCGAGCAGCAGGGTTCAGCAGAGCATGAGCTAGCGAAGCCCCAGATAACTCCTGCTGGCCAAGAGCCACGTTTCCTTTGTGGTGATAGCGAAGGGGAATTCAGCCACCGTCTCAGCGCCTGTTCAACCTGACAGTGAGGCCTATGGAACAGCTGAGGAGTTTGGCTATTAAAGAACGCTGCTAATGTATGGCATTAAATACCATTCAGTTATTCCCTAAGCTAAGCTAATTTTGGACAAAGCCATAGCATGCTTGGCAACTTTCAAATTCAAATCGACATTCTTTAAAAATGTGCACAAATGCCTTGCTTGTGGTTTTAAAACTTTAAATGTGACCTATAAGGCTAATGAAGGGAACTGAAGCTTCTTAAGAGAATTCATGGCAATTAACATGCCTAGGTCATAACAATAATGTTGGGTTATTTAAAATAGGCTGGTTTAAAAGAATGGTTCACCCAAAAATAACATTTACCCAATTTTCCAGTTACCTCACATGTTTGAAGTTCTTAAAACTACAGCAGCAAGACTAGCTAACAGTGTATAGAACTCAATAGTCTCCTAAATAGCCCAATTGTTTTTGTAAAAATACATGATCAAAACTTCTCATAAGCTAAACAATCTACATCCTGATCTTAATAAATGTGTTAAGTTTTGATAGTCTCATAAACTAGCAGATGTGATAAAACCACTCCAGACAACTTGAGTTTTTGTTACTTTTCAAAGCTCACAGTATATTATACTGTGTCCTGAACCACACAGACTGCAACGTTTTCATTCAAATTTGGATAAAGCTTGAGAGAAGTACTTTCACTCAAACAACTGTGTTATTTAAGTGAATGGTTTTGCGAGTAATGTTATCCTCACAGCTCTTATTCTAAATGACTAAAATTTGGCCTCTAAAATTTTAACGTCTTGGCTGATTGATCACTTCTGGGGTAAATGGAAGACTAAATATGATATGGAGGTAAATATGTGAAACATTAATTTAAACATTCTGTGACACTGTTAGCTGCAACAGCTGTAGGCCAATATATGTTTGTCCATTTTAATAGATAACAGCAGAGTGCAAACCTTTTTAAGCTGGCACCAAAGCCTCCTCATGTGTCATTCACGACTCAGGCCCCACCCCTGCCTGTCTGTGACTGGCTCCTCTGTCAGAGCATCCAGTTTGTGATGGATGGTTGAGGTCAGTGGTTCAGCTGTGGGTTCAAACCCGTGAGCCTGCAGACTCTAGCTCTGCACTGCCAGATCAAAACAACAGCTAGAAACCCAAGCACTGCTCTCAGCTGAGAAAACTCATAACTCTCCCCTCACCGGCCCTCTGTGTTAACACTTTCATTCCTCACGTGGCCCTCAAATGGCCTCACATCACCGGTCAACATGTTGTGTTGGGGTGGGACTCACTGCACTTTACTTTCCATTTTTATTGAAACAGCATATTTTAACAATACTGTGAAAATACTGAAAAATGTGGTAACTGTGGTCTATAAATTTTACAACCCTAGTGCTTTACCTTTTGTGTCATATGGTGTGACTCAATGCACGCACTACAATGACTTCAATTTGGCTTATTTAGTTGTGGCACATTTAAACAGTTTTCCAATAAAAACAATATAACAATTACATTAAAAAAGTGCTACTTTTTGGTTTGTACATTTCCATATTGCATCCCACATTTAGTTGCATAAATGAGGCCCTAGTGGAGTTTTAGCTTTAGGGTCATATGGTGTGACTGGCTGCTCATAACTCTCCCCTTGCCGGCCCTCAGCGTTAACACTTTCATTCCTCACACAGCCCGCAAATAGCCCTGACTCACTGGCCCACATAAATCAACAAAAGGTTAGGAGGAGGCATAGGGCGACACCTCCACTTCATATAGAAACTCCATTATTAGTCATCACTGTCTCCAGTACTGAATAATGACGCTCTAATGATGCCCATTGGCTGTTTTTGTGTCAGTCAAGTATTATGGACTTTAATGTAACTGCAAAGTATAAAGATCTGGAAGTGGTCAAATACCTGGAAAAGAAATAATTTTTTAATCTCTTATATATTATGTGAGTTTATACTTCATTTGTGTACTCTCACAAGTACTTATGAAGTTCTCATATGTCTTAAGATTAGCAACTGAACATATAGTTCATGTTTTTAAAGAAATAAAAAGAGGAAATTAGTAGAAATAAAGACAAAAATATGAAAGAAATTATCATAGCAATGAAAACTGTCTTAAATCCAATGTGATAATTTTGGAATATTTATAATCTTGTGAATGTTGTAAGCTTATTATAAGAATGCTTAATGTAATGAGACACCTGAAACAAGTCTCCATACTTTCAGTCTCCATACTTTCAGTTATCCCAGCAGACAGTTTGTGTTGCTCATTTTGTCTTTACTGGTGGCTCAAATAACTGAGATTCCTAAAATTGCTTAAGACAAATACCATGAGTCAAAATGGAGACATGAAGTACTTCTGGTCCAGATAAACATTATAATAGTCATTTAAAGTATCAAAACTGAAGACTGAAGAAAGAGTACATAATGACATTCTTATCTTTGGTAAACATGAGCGTTACTATCTCAGCAATTCTGACCACAGTGTGAGACCTTACTGAGATCTCAACTAAAACTGAAGAGGAGACGTGAGATTGCTGGGTTTTTTCTTATGACTGAAACTTATGTCTCCATTGTTTAGGCCTGCTGAGAAGTTAAGGAGATCTCCTTTTGGATTTTCCTTTTTGATTCAATAATTATCTTCAAATCTATCAAAAATGATAATATTAGATATTTAGAATAGATTTAAGATGGCTCGCTGGGTAAGACTTAACATTTTGCGCTGTAGAATGTTTTTATGTTATACAATTGCCAAGAAAAAATATTACTTGTAAGATGACTGGACTGAAAGACAATAATTATAACTTATAAGATAAAAGCTTTAAATCTGCTGATCAGTAAATAAAAAGCCAAAAATGGTCTAATCATAAGTTAAATAGTCTTATAATAAGCCTAAAATGCTATTAGAATAATGTGTATGTAGTAGTGGAAATAAAGTGGTGCACAGGTGAAATATGACAGAATTTACTTGATTCAAATTTATGACTTTAATATATTACATCAACATAATTTCTGCCAAAGGTTCAGACTAATAAGGTAAAGTCATACAGACAGACAAAATGATGTTGATGTTTTATTCATGTGATCATAATGACATTTGATTTAAGTGAATTCAGTGCAGCATCTTATGCAGAGATAAACTGACAATGAACACAAAGAGTAAGCAAATGATACTATAAATGAAAGTCAGAACCAGTATGTAGAGGGTTTTAACAGCAACGCAGATATGATGAGATATGACAAACAGGTGCAAGTATGCAAATGATATTGCATTAAATTTCACTGTAATAACAGACAGACAATGTGGGAGAGAACGAGCACTTCATGATGCATTCAGAATATTTTTAAATGCAGCACTTCTCAGGATTGGTCTTTGTTTCTTCTTAGGCAGAGTTAAAATAGCAGCAATCAAGAAAAAGTGAAAATGTCTTACAAAATCTTCAGTGGACACTGAGCTGTTCTTTGCCTCAGGGAGTGAAAGAATAAAGAAGAAGAAGAAGAAGAAGAAGAAGAAGAAGAAGAAGAAGAAGAAGAAGAAAATCCCATCATCTTCACTTCGACAGATGGAGGCAGGATGACCTGGGCCTGCAACAATGTTGCCAAAATTGTGCTTGGATCGTCTACCAATTAAAATATCAAAAGAGATCACTGTAGCTTACTGACAGCTGTTTCAATTGTTTGCACCTGCTTCTTTAGCATTACACATACGTCTGGAGCGGATTATTCACACTCGTGCTGGCCACGTTTCACCTTTCTACAAGTGATTTACCGATTTACCCCTCAGCTCCTGCACATAGATTTGACTCCTGACCACAGACTGTACTTCAGCTAATTGTGTTGTACTTTATGTTTACCCACAGAGCATGAAAAACATTAGTCTATCTCACATTCACCCATTAACCATGCTTCAGTTCCTAACTCTCACATTTATAGAACTTTACTTTCATGGTAGGTACTAAACAAATCATCTTTAATACCAACTACTAATGAATATTAAGTTCGGAATAATTAATAGTGGATACTGAACAATTCATCTTATGATTAATAACTGATCAGTATTTCTAAAAGCTATGAAGTCATAAAGCTTGAAAGTTGTATTGTTGATTCATGATCATTGTTTTGTTACACATTCAATTTGTAGTGAAATAAAACAATGAATGAGCAGGTGTCCCAATACTTTTGTCCAATAGGTGTATCTTCTCTTGTACTTACAAACACAAAAATGTTGTATGGATTGTCAGTTAACAATCTACCCTTTCAGCAGAATTTCTCCACTTGCGCTGTGGATGAGATATAATTAAAGAACATATGAGGATTACAAGAGTGCTCATAAGGGTGTTAAATACTGTAGCTGTTGCTTTAGGTCAGAACAGTGTTACTGTAGTTTAGAAACGGATCATTTATTTGCTGTGATTATTGCCATGCTCAGAAATCACTGCTTGACTTTCTCAAGTATCATTTCACTAAACCATCCAAATCACACAAAACACACTTCCTGTTAGTGGGAAAGCGACAAAAGTCCAGTGGAGAGGGCCTGGGCTACATGCACAGAGTGAAAAGCGGAGGAAAAGGTGGTTGAATCCCAGGGGTGTTTTTTTACATTTGTGATTGACTTTTCAGCACACTTGCAGAGGATCTTGATAAGCCTGTGAAAGCTGAACTCTCAAACAGGGCCGAGCAGATAAAGGGGCTTTTGTCGTCCCCCCCCCCCGGCACCCCTCCACCCCCCCAATGTCTGCCGGTGCCCAATCCCTCTGGAAACTCGTCTGGTTCCTGGATGGATGGAGAAGAAACAAAGTCACCCTAATAGAGCAATCCAAAGCCCAGCACAACAAACCTGTTATTCTCTACTGCGTTTTTTTCTGCGCTGTGCTAAAGAAGTCAAGCCAGGTTTTAGTGGTCACACAGTTATTCAGCAAAACTTACAACGTGGTCATCCAACGTTCACCGGCTTCTAGAGGAAGATGACAAGCCAGAGTTTGAACTGACCTATAGATGCTTTGCCCACTTCCGTAGTATTACAGGCTTTACAGAACAGTAGCAAAGATTCCATTCAAGTGAATGACAAACTGTTCAACATTCCTACATAATGCTACTGAGCTGGTCTGTGTTGTTGTACCCAATCAAAATATCAGAAACTGTGGGGGAAAAAAGCAAAATAGCCACAATTTCTTGACAAATAACTACACCTGATACATCCTAACAGTGTAACCTTTCACAAGTATACATCTGATTTGAAATTGATCTCACATTTTAAAAATAAATGTATATATTTTCAGATATTTATGAAGTATTAGAATTGCTGACTGATGAAGGAAAGACGGGGAAGGATAATGTAATTCATTTGAATAGTCTCCTTTTAGGCATCTCAGCTAAAAGTGGGACATATACTGTAAAAGCCAATTCTGTTTTAATGTAAACAAATATTGACATTAATTACAATAAATATCCTGCATGTTCCAATTACAGCAAAACAAAAACAAAAAACAAAAACAACAACATAAAAGGTTGTGTATCTATTTTCTTTATTGTTTATTAACAGATTATTGACAACTTACTGCTTTACTTTTCAAATCCCAAAGTGGCTGAAATACACAAATCTGGTTAGAAATGAATATCTGACTCTAAATGTTGGTATTTCTACAGACGAGGTGTGTACAACAGGATGTCATTAGTTTAAATGGGATATTTCCAAATTTAGAGCAAGTATAGTCATCGTAAATATTAAAAGAATCAGAAAGAAACTGCTAAAAAAAATATTCATAATGTCATCTAAAGTCAATGAGATCACATGGACCACAAATGAGACTTCAACTTAAAGGCACAGTATGTAGTTTCCAGCAACATCTAGTGGTTTAGTTTCCATATTGCAACTAACTGAAAACTTTTTACAGAGCCCCTCCATTCCAAACACGAAGGAGTCTCTACGGTGGCCGTAAGATGTCATATATCTTTGATACTCCCAAACGCGATGTCTAATAGCAGCTTTAGAGCTAGTGATGTGTCAAGTGGTAAGATTAATTTTAATTAGAAATTTAGGAAATGTAATATGTAAAATGATCATAGCTACAATGCAGACAAAACATATTTTCTGCACTTTAGTAGTACTATTGTAAATGTTAGCTACTTTCTGTACAAGCACAAGATAATGTAACAAAGTAAACACATCAAACTGCTTCACTGTAGACAGATAATGCAGGTAAAATACACATGTTTCTCTAGTCAAGGTAAGCTTGCCATGCTCTGAAGAAGGCACTTCAGCCGATACATAAGCTTCTAATAAAGTTATGTATTTTTAGACCCTCAAAGCCATAATGTCAAAGTTCGCGAACTAGCACGCAGCTACGAATCTCCCGTTCCACCTTAAATGCTGCAGTAGCACCCAATCAGTAGCACTCAGCTCGGATGCGCTACAATGTCCTGCAGCACCAGGTAAGGTGGAATGGGGGAAAAACTGCGCACACGATTATGAAGCTAAGCGGAACTTTTTCAGTAAACTTTGGGATTACCTTGACTATTTATGGTCTCCTAGCAGTTGAGCACCATTCGAGGCTGTATGAGAGAGCGCGCTGCTTTGGCGTCACTTTGATTTGTGTTTTTCTTCTTGAGGTTTTATTGAGGTATATGTGTATTTCTTCTTCTTCTCGTTTTATGTCAGCCAACAGTAAAACAAAGCTACAGCGCCATCGAATTTGACTGGCCAATTCATCATTACAACACAAACGGTTTTAAGTTTGCTAGCCTTGTTTGTCCTTTTCGAACTACTGTAGAAACATGGAGATGCAACATGGCGGCCTCAGTCGGTGTTCGACCCGCGACCAATGTAGATATAAGCAGCTTATTCTAAGGTAAAATAATCAAACGACTTCTTATTTATAATAATTAGATGTGTTTTTAATCATTTTTATTAGTGATTGTCTTAAATTCTGCTAAAAGATAACCCAAAATATTACATACTGTACCTTTACGTCTGAGATCTGCTGCACAGATATTTTGTGAAGAGGGATAGCTCATCTGTTTTAGTATAGTGTACATAATAACACTCATATTTTGCTAACAACAAGAATTTCACTGTTAAGTGAACCCTTTCTAATTTGGGAAGTATGTCATGTCTTCTTTTTGTGTTTTTGGGAGGTTTAGGTTTAGAAGAATTTCCATTGTGCTTGCACCATTAAACAGCAACATTTCAGCAATACAATTTTACTCTGAGAAACTATGTAAGAACACATTTGGGGGTGGAGCTTATCGATAAGGTAATTAGTTTATGTAAAGACTAACTGGAAACATATGGGGAATTCCAGCTCTTAGGTTTCCTCTGAGTGTGTCAGGAGTGTGCTAATGAAGCAAAAAACAAGCTTGTCTAAGCTGTGTGTGTGTGCGTGTGTGTGTGTGTGTGTGTGTGTGTGTGTGTGTGTGTGTTCATAAACAGGTGGTGTGCATCCCAGCCTTTGTCCAGAAGCATCTGTCTACAGGGGGACATTGGGACAGCTGGCCGGACGAGCACCTGGAAATCTGGAGGTGAAACACTCACTCTTCTTCTTATTCTCTCTCTCTCTCTCTCTCTCTCTCTCTCTCTCTCTCTCTCTCTCTCTCTCTCTCTCTCTCTCTCATCCCCAGCAGCTGCAGCCTGAGTAGTAGCATCTGGACTCCTCCTGTGTGTGAGTGTGTGTGTGTGTGTGTGTGAGTACAGCAAAATGTGGTCAAAATGCATTATACAACAATTGAACTTAGAGGCTTTAGTCTTAATTAATACTTAATTGTGAATTAAACAGGTCGGATTGTGCAGACATTTAGCCTACTCAGACAAATGCTCATCATACTTGAATGTAAAGTTAGAGCACTAGGTGGCAATGTTGCATTTATCAGAGCAGAATGTCCAGAAAACGAAGAAGAAACCTATTGGAGCGGAAGAGGACTGGACATACAGAAGAATAAATATTATATATACACCACTGAAGTGTTATTACTGTTAGCTCTGCGCTACCAGGAGCCAACAGTCCAGCATGCTGAAATGATGTCACAAGAATCTATTTTAAACTTTAACACTATTATATAACACCAATGATGCACATTGTAGATTTCTACTGCCTAAAACACTTTGCCAACACATTTGGTAAATGTTGCTGGTTTGTGTGAGTATTTTTGTGAATCTGGACGTGCAAAGATTTCACTGAAGATTTCTTTGGCACAGGGATAATAGTGATCACCTTGTCTTTAAGGGTGCAGCCATGGCCTGGTGGCTAAGGATCTGGTCTTGCAACTGGAAGGTTGCCAGTTTGATCCCCGGGCAGGTCATTACTGAAGTGCCCTTGAGCAAGGCACCTGCTCCCTGGGCACCATGGATAGGGATGCTCACCACTTCGAGGACATGTTCTCACAGCCTAGTGTGTTTCACTGCATGCCAAGGTCAAATTCCATTGTGTGTAATCACACTGGCAATGTTGAATCTAATCTAATCCAAGAAAATCTAATCTTGAAGCAAGTAGGGACAAAAGTGTTGCTCAGGGAAGACTTGAAGATGTCAGTGAAGACATCCGCTAGCAGCACTGCACATTCTCTGAGCACTCTATCAGGAATGTTGTCTGGTCCTGCAGCTTTTTGTGGGTTACTTTGCGTAGAGTGTTCCTCACATCTGCTGTGGCAGTAGCTGGCCAGTCTTCATACAGAGGGGTGGTCTCCCTAGCCACTGTGTTGTTCTGTACTTTGAATCATGCATAGAAGTTGTTCAGTGCATCTGTGAGGAATGCATCATGATCACAAGCAGGAGGAGGTGTCCTATAGTTGGTGATGACCTTGATGCCCTGCCATATGTGCCAGGTGTCATCACTGTTCTGGAAGTGGCTGTGAATGCTCTGGCCATGTGCCCACTTTGCAGTTTTGCTCTCACTGTTTTCAGGACCACCTTGTCACCTGATTTAATGGTGGTGACTCTGGTCTGCAGCATACCATATATTATACCCTTTCAAGTTGGTGCTGTCACTGTATATTGCCCCTTTCTTAATATTTGCCAGACAGTGTTCTCAAAACAGTTCTGAAGTGCAGCGATGGCTTCCACTGGACATGTTTACAATTTCTATTTAGATCATCTGATGAGTGGTCTGTATGCTGGAATTAGCATAACAGAGATGTGATCTGAGTATCCAAGGTGGGAGTGGGGCTCTACCTGGTACATGCCAGGAATGTTTGTGACAATTCAGCATGTTCGCTCCTCTAGTAGCAAGATTCAAAAATGGAGCTTTGCTGGTTTAGTAGATGAATGATGTAAGCTAACTTCGTGACTATCTAACTCTGTAACCTAAATCACAACAGTAACTATGTAAAAGTAACTTTATTAAACTTTTAAAGTTTCTTCAACTTTTGTTAGTGATATCAGTGATAGCTTTACCATTCATGATGTGTTCACATTCTCAAAATCAACTTTATGGTATATTTCATATGTAGGAAGAAGAAAGAACCAACTTTCACCACTGTGTTACACATAGGAATGTGACCACTTTTATGCCATGCCATCCGTGCAGTGAACACACACTTACACATACTAGTGAGCACACATGTCCCCTGTGCATTGGGCAGGTCCATCACCTGGAGAACAGTTGTGGATATATAGATTTATACATCATTTGATGTGCAATGTCTTGCTACTGTAATGCTGCAATTTCCTTCAGGATTGATAAAGTTTTTAAATCCATACATATATGAATGGTTTAGGCTAGCTATAACAGCTCTGCTAACATTAGTGCAGCATTTCTCCTTTGCTCTCCCAGATCTCTGTAACCAGAGTGTTACTGTGTGTGAGAGCTTTTTCTGGCCTGAATTAGGGCCAGAAGTCAGAGGGTTAGCTTCCTGAGACTGAGAACTTCCTGTGGGCAGCTAATACCTACGTACACCCCAGAGAGACAGAGAGGTATTGGCAGTGCCAGTGTGAGTCCTGGCAGGATGAAGGCTGTGTGTGTGTGTGTGCCAGGCAGTGTGTTTGCGTGTGTGTTTCTGTATTTTTACCCAGGTTCCCCTGTGGATCAGATGTTTTTTTGACCATTGTTAGCGAGCCTGATGTGAAACTCTATCTACGCCTCTGACAGTACAGGCAGTGCAGGTATTTCCCTCGTGGCCCAGATTAACAGCAGCTTGTGTAAACACTGATGTTAATCTGGGTAAAGATTCTGTTTGGATATTTGTGAAAGTTCAGAGAAAAGTATTATTACAAATCTGATGAGGTATTGTGCAAAATTAAAATATGTAATATTTTGATCTTGTGTTTCACCGGCAAAAGTGTGCTTAAAGAGCCCATTTCTTACATTTTAATTATACCTCATTTCCCCCTTGAGGTGCATTTGTAATGTTTGTGTGGGTTTATGCAATATAAATAATTAATTCAGCCATCATTTTTTACATAACATTTTTTTTACAAATTTAGCAACAAACAAATCCAATTATTTTCATATGATTTGCCTCATCATCTTAACATCACTACCTTTGTTTCAAATGGATGGATATATGTTGTTATGAATAGTGATAAAAAGTAGACTTAAACTATACTGAAATTACTGACTCTTCTATAGAAAATGGAGTAAAAATAAGCACACCCTTTTTAAAAACAAATGCATTTGATTTTCTAATATTTTGCATGTCCACTTAGGTTGCTGCTAACAGATTAAAACCGCTTTGACATGGATGATTCCAATTTAGCACAGATTTATGAAGGAAAGTTCAAATGCCATCCTTCATAGATGATTCTGTTCAGCTGCTTGAGGGTTTATGTGCCACTACTTTTGCATTAAAATTGCCCAAACCTGCTCTGTGGGATTCAGCTTAGGTGAAGTACTTGGGGTTGGTTTTTACTTTCACCTTCTTTACAAACGCTTGAGTGCCATCCCATACAGTGTGGTTAGGATCTTTGTCTGGTCGAAATATTGCTTTCCTGACAAGCTTCTTGACATGCTATCTTTTGGCTAGTATTTTCATATACACTAGAACAAGATGCCATCTTTAAAAGTAATCTCCTGCTGATCTCCTGCACCCCCATACTAACAGACTTCCTCCTCCATGTTTCACAGATGTTTCTATCCAGAATGTGGCAATATTAATCAGGCTAGAGAATGACTTTGTGCAATCTTCAATGTGCTCTCTGTGCACAATTTCTTATGATAATGTCTTGTGCTAAGTTGAGTTATCGGACTTTCATGTAATAATTGCCATATATATTTCATATAATAGACTGTATGCAGTTAACTTCACTTTGAAAAGTAACAAAGAAGTTCCTGCAACAGAGCCTGTAATTTCAGCAAGGTCTCTTTCATTTGTATACGTACATTACATTATACATAACATTTTTCTTTTTAAAAACTACTGAACAGGAGTGTATTTACATATTTTCTCTTTTTCGTAAAGTAGAGGTCATGTGTGAGGTGTCTCCTTTGTTGTATTAGGCTCTTTAGAAGGACCAAAGCTGTCTTTTATTAGTGCTTTCAGAAACATGCAGTCTGGACTGGTCAGTCATTTTCAGAGTGTTTCCATTATTCTATATGTCATCTGAGGGTAGTAGCTGCTGTTTATATATTAATGCTATTAATGACAGGGTGGCCTCCTCGGCAGCCTTCTACTGGATAATTGATTACACAATGACACATGAAGTGGTTCAGGTTCAGTGTAGAATGCATGTACTAAAAGCTGCTAACCAAATGAGGTGCTTTCTTAAATTAGCTAAACGTGTCTGTAGAATATTTAAAGGGCCCTTATCAAGAAAATGTCTTTTCACATTTTCATATATTTTAGTTTGTAGCTAGATTCAAAACATACCATTCACTTCCCAGTCAAAATAGTCCATAATTAAATTAAGCTGCAAAATCCTCTCAATATGAATTGTTTCTGTGAGGTCACAAAAAATCTACATACACATCACTCACACATATATAAGACTTAACCTCCTAGGACCTGGCATGTCCACATATGTGGACATCACATTTTGGGTTGTTTAGACCACAAAACAAAATTTTGCCTGGTGTCCTCTTATGAGGCCATTATACTGCCACCTCAGAAATCATAATGTAAAAAGATCATTCTTTGTTTTTACACTAATCAGGTGCCAATCAGCCCAAATAGCACAGAGAAATAAAGAATGCATGCCATGCCATGTTCGAGTCTTAAATGCAGTTTCGAGGTTAAAGGCACAGTAACATAAACAGTCTGTTTAATCCTGAGGTATGCAGAGAGGTTGGAACTAGCCATGAAAATAATATTTGAATCAATGGAAAAATAAGAAAAATGCAGGATATGGGTTCTTTAATTAATTTGTTTGGCATTGCCACTTATAATCCTGATCTGTCTTGGATTTACTCATTGCCTGGAAAAGTCTGGAAGGTCCAGATAAACATGCTGTATGAAACTTATGATTGCTTCCAAAAGCCTTCCTCAGTGTGCTAAAGTAATTGTAAACATTAGCATCAGTGGAAAGGCCGAGCAGGGACATAACACATTGAGGATAATAACTGGGGAAATGGAGAAACAAACAACTTAAAGCATAGCTTTTACCATGACGACAATGTTCTGAAGGAAGTGATCTGCTAAATGAGAAGCGTAATAAGTGTTCTTCACCAGCATGGCTGTGTTTATAGGAAAGCAGCTCAAGCATGTGAAGAGAGTGGAATGGAAGTGCTTTTTGTCTTTTTTTGAGGGGAATAAAGTCATTAAGGAGCCCCATTTTTCCCCTTGAGAAAGAAAATTCCTCCAACTTTTCCACACCATGCTCGCTCATCAGCGGACAACTTGACATCATGACCCGCTCCAACATTTAATTTATTGATCTTCATTTTATTTGAATGCAAAAGACCCATGTGCTCCCTTAAATTAATCCTGGTTAATTTCCATCCCACCCAGTATGAAAGAAGGCTCTGTTGGCCCAGGCCGAGCTCGGCCACCCAGTTTTATGAGAATCTGCAGTGAATTAGAAAATCTGTCAGTGCTGTGCGCGGATATGCCCTGTCATTCCACCTGTAAAAGAAAATGCTCTTTGTCCATTATCTCCCAGGCTTACCTGACATGAGTTAACCCACAGGTCAATAACATCTGTGGAGCGTTGCAGAAGTCGCTGAGCTGGAGAGGAAGGAACTGAGAGAAAGCTTTGTTAGTGACTGCACTGCAAAGCACTCTGCCAAATCCTGCTCAATGCACAGCCAACTCTGAGAAACAGCCTAGAGATGGACAGAACATCTGAATAAATCACTAATTATCACAGGTGACTGGTAACCTTTCCATCTACTTACTTCTGTGGACTCAATTTTCTCAAACGATAACAACTTTACTTCTACTTATAGGTGTATTTGTGATATCACATGTACTGTATATGAGTTCTGGACAAGATTACGTCCACATTTCAGGTTAAAATGCAGAAAAGTTTAATTAGATGTACATTTAAGAGCACGGTGACTTAAAAGTTGCTCTTAATATTATTTTTCTTATTATGAGGCTCACTGATGTATTTTCTTGTGTTTTTATTTTCTCACTACAGCTACAAGAAATTCTGCACATGTAGTTCAGATTTGCATGAAAAAATAATGTACAAATATAATACAACCTGGTACTATGAGACTGCATCAGCTAATGCTAATGCTAATGTTAATGGTAATTAAGCAGCAACCACATCACATAAATAGCACAATGACTATAACCATAACATAGATCTTCATTACAACCATCACTATTACAGACCAGTTATATTTCACATTCACTTTCAAAGACATTTTAAACTTTACACTTAGCTAAATTATTATAAAATATGATCTTTGTTTGATTACAGTACTCGTGACCTTTGTATGAAAAGCAGAAAAGGGATATTTTTACACTTCCATTTCATTGGTAACATCATTGGCTTTGTTCCATTTCTTGAATGCGTCCATTAAAAATAAACAAATGAAAGGCCAAACAGTGGACACGGTGTGTGTGTTTTTTTTCACAGAGGCCTTTTGTTTGGTTAGTGCTGAGCTTCAGAGCTGCTGATTTGAATGGTAATAGACATGCATGTAAATGGACTTGTATATACACACAGAACAAAGTCTGCCTCGCAGGTGCTCTATTCATACATAGGAAAAACACAGAGGGGGGGGCGGGGGATGTAGAGAGAAAGAGAGTGATAATTCCCAGTGAAAGACTGGGCATGTTTATGTTTAATTCCCTCTAATCAATAAAACTCCACTCTGGGCTTCTTTATTTCCTCTCCTGTTCCATTTCAGCAGAGTTAGTGAGTGGAACAAGGCTGTAGAGGTGAAGGGATTTGCCTAATTTAAGAGGATATTTACAAGTCATTCATGCGTTTTTCAACAAAGCCATCCACCCGAGACAGACAGCTTTGTGTTCACTCAACTGTACGCAATGCGGCCAGAAATTAAACAACTTTACTGTAATTGTCCTGCTCTGCTCTGATCTTCCACAGACAAATGCCTTGTATCAGTGTGCTGAAGGCAAATGTCATTTCTGTTTAACCCAGACATTCCCACACAGTGCTAATCACGTTCCGTAGCAGAACCCTTTGGCCTTTTCTAGGAAAGCTATGTTCTCACTCCGTTCGTTTACTGCAGGGCTTGCCAAAATGATCACCTGTTCAACAACCAGAATAGGACTCAAGTCCAGACTCAATTTTAGCAGCCTGGGACGTGTGTGTGTGTGTGTGTTTGTGTGTGTGTGTGTGTGTGTGTGTGGTTCTGAGGCGTGTGCTGGAGTAATGGGGGCAGTATCTCTCATAGACTGACAGACACAAGCTGCCATAATCTGTGCTTCTTCTAGCTCTGTTGTGAAGTACCTTAGTTTAATTATAGACTTCCATTAGAGACCACTATTATAGACCGTGATTTCACATCACCATTACATACCACTTTGATAGCCCTCATCATCATAAACCACTGTTAAAGATCTTTATTACAGGACATCATTAAATGCCACGATTATAGACATCATCACTACAGACCACTATTATAAACCTCCATTACAGACCATCATTGCAGACCTACACTGTTTTACACCTGCACTAAAGCTCTATAATGTATTAAAAACCAATGTACTGTATTTTAGTCTCCTAGTCACTATTCCTTGTCAAATAACATCTGTATAACTGCCAGTTACTTATGCAGTGTGCACAATGACTTGACCAATGGTGACCTGAGACATGACTTGGACTCGAGGCAAGGTTGCATGATCATGTACGTCACATCAATGTTCCATGAAGATATTGTTTCGAAGCTGTCACTGATGTCTGAACACAGCAGATGGATGAGTATTGGCCAGACAGATCACAAATGTAGATCAGTATATAAAACTATACACTGTACATGGAAACAAATACATCAAAATAGTCCAAACTATAGTGAGTTGTTCAAATTAGCTCAATATTTTAAGGCTCAATGTTATTCAGGTTAGATGGGAGTTTCAGACTGCTGGTGACAGGAAACATGCATTTTTATGCTGAACTATGAGTAAATTTAGTGAGATGTAACATGGAACATATTCAAATATTTTCAAAATATTTCAGTGCTTTTATACATAATTATCACATTTTATCGTTTATGAACATTACATATAAACAAAGGTGTCAAAAGTATTCACATTCATTATTCAGGTAGAGTAATGGAGCATATAGTGCACCCCCGCCCCAAGGAAAAAAAAAAAAAAAGAAAAAAAAAACATTTATAAAAGTCATAATGACTATAATGTTATATTAAAATGGTAATGTTGACATTTTTGGGATGTACTGCTACCTGTTTCAGCTGCATATATGCCCCTTGAAAATGAAAATATTTTAGTCATTTCAAATATATTAGTGGACCATATATGTGTAGTACAGAGCTTAAGTGATGGTGTGAAGGTGTGATGGATCGCTTACCAATAGGGTATCAGAATGGTATATGTTTATACTTATCATCCAACCACAATCACATTCACTCTTTCTGGATGGCACAATCATAGAGTTTATCTGGATAGGATGTTTTTTAAATGATGACAAACTGAAATGAAATAGGTAGAAATAACGAGGCTGTTTTTAAAATGTAAGGAGTAGAAAGTACCAATAATTGCATGAAAATGTAAGTAAGTAGAAGTAAAAAATCATCTGAAAATAATTACTCCAGTAAAGTATAGATAACCAAAATTTCAACTTAAGTAGAGTAACAAAGTATTTGTACTTTATTACTTGACACCTCTGCATATAAATACATAAAAAGGCATATGTATGTTCACTGGTCATTTTGAATAATAAACAAAATGTGGTAGATATTGTGACATTTGGTTCCTATCAGCACCATTGCATACAGAACAGTCAGTCACTCAGTTTGTCTAGAAATGAGTTTTACATCCAAAGGCTTGGAATGACCTTGCTGACATTTCAAAAACTGAAACATACAAAAATGTGAAATTCCCCTTAAATTACACATAAGAATGTCCCTTGTTTATGTTGTCATTATATTTAGGTTATGGATTCTCTATACAGACATATTTAATGGGCAAAGTCTTTAACTGTTTTTAACAATACAATTGTGCCCCGCCCACATAGATCTTAATGGATTCATTATAAAATTCCTCTTTGTGCTGAAAGGTCAGAGTCTGTGTTCAGCGTTTTTGTTCCAGGTGCATTCATAGCCTGCAGCTTTTCTGACACTGATAGTAGAGATGTTGTTCTTCAGGTGGCTCTCCAGTGTCACCTTTGCTTTTGTTCAATGGTGGGGTCTCCACCTTTTCCCCTGTGGGACATTTCCCAGAGTTTCACACCCACCTGCTGTCCTAAAACTCACACAATACAGCCCAAAACCCACCCAACACCTCTGTTGATCAGTGCACACAGCCCAAGTTAAAAGTCTTGCCACACATTCTGATACAATTTCCACATTTTAGTAAATAAGCTATTTAACACAAGTTTCACTTTTGTGAACTAAAAATCTACACCAAAATAACTCGAGCAAAAATACAAACATAGCTTTACAACGTCTTAAAATGATTGTTTTCTCAAAGGTCATATTTATATTTATTCCCCAAAAGTTGTCAATCAGCCAAGATTGTGTTCAAACACTGTTTTTAGGCTCAATTTTGCATATTTAGTTTCAAACTGGAGCTCTGAAGCTAACATTGCTAACAAACACTAGAACTCAATAGTCAACTAAACAGCCCAGAGGTTTCTGTAAAAAACATCACCAAAACATTTCTCTGCCCATATACAGATCTTAATTAAGGACTGATCAATGTGATTTAGCACATATAATAAAATACAAGATATGGTTCTTAAAAAATATTTAAATTAATTGGTTAATTTACTTACTACAAGTAATTCAGTTACAGTTTACAGTTACATGTTTACCACTGAACACTTAGTTTATGCAGCATTTCACTGCTCTTGTATCTGATAAATACAGAAGTGGGTGAGTATTTCTGGAGGATGCTGATCATGTGTGGTTTATGACCCGGAGGATGGCTAGAGAAAAAAAAGACAAAGCAAATGTATTGAATGTCACTGCATTTGCGTGACAGTGTTAACAAAACAGACATTTCAGATTACATTTCTGAAGCTCTTCTACTGTATAATAATTATGGATACAACATGCATATTCACTGTAGTAGTACTGTTACTCTTATTAAAACTGAGCCACAAGAATTGCATAAGATCACTGAAATATGCCACTGAATGTACAACTTCAATTCCAGAAAAGTTGAGGCTCTGCATAAAATGTAAATAAATGTAAATAAAAACAATGCAAACATTTAGAAATCTCCTAAATCTATATTTTATTCACAGAACATAGAAAACATATTAGATGTTGAAGGTGAGACATTTTACCATTTCATGAAAAATATGAACTTGCTTAGAACAGCAACGCATCTCAAAACAGTTGGGACAGGGCAACAGAAGGCTGGATTAGTAAGTGGTACTACTAAAAACCAGCTGAAAGAGCAATTAAGTCACATTACTGAATATAAAAAAGAGCATTTTAGAGAGCGAGAGTCTTTTGTAAGCAAAGATGAACAGAGGTCATTCAGATTCAAAGAATCTGGAGAAATAATTGTGTGCAAAGGACCACGGTTGGATGCTTATGATCTTGTGGCCTAGTGGTAAGGATCTGGTCTTGTGACCAGAAGGTCGCTGGTTTGATCCCCAGACAGGACATGACTGAAGTGCCCTTGAGCAAGGCACCTAACCCCCTAACTGCTCCCCGGTGCCGGTGGTTAAAGGCTGCCCACCACTTCGGGCACAAATTCTCACAGTGTGTGTGTGTGTGTGTGTTTCACTGCACAAATGGGTTAAATGCGGAGGTCAAATTCTGTTGTGTAAAAATCTAATTGGTTCATCTTAATCTTCAGGCCCTCAGGAGGCACTGCATTAACAACAAGTATGATTCTGTACTACAAATCACTGTATGGGCTCAGGGACACTTTCAGAAATCACTGTATGTGAACACAGCTTGCCGTGCAAACCACAAATGCAAGGTTCAGCTGTTGCACTTCAGCTGTGCTGACTGTAGCAAATTCTCAAAATGTGTAAATGCCAACTGCATCATTTCTGTTAATGAGGGACTTTACAATGGGGGAATACTTTCAAAGGTTAGAGAACTGTGCCTGGGACTGACAAGGAGATGTGAATAAATGGCATGTATGGCTGAAATACCCTTGAACATGACTACTAATTCCCAACTGCCACCTGGGTGCTGTAGCTGACAACTGTTCTGGGTGCTCCCAAATGTGTGTGTGTGTGCATATATGCTCACTTGTGTGTGTGTGTGTGTGTGTGTGTGTGTGTGTGTGTGTGTGTGTGCGCGCTCACTGCCATGAATGGATTAAATCTATAGACACATGCAAAAGCAGCAGCAGTGCTTTTTTTTCTAAATATCTGTTTCTGATTAGTTGAGAGATATATTCTATATCCATATACTCATACATATATTGTGTTTCTGTGGCTACAGAACTGTAGACTTGCTGCTAATTAAGCACTATCAAGAAGTTTTTCAGCATAATTCAGCATAACAGCATGACTTCTTTAATTATTATTTGGCTTCACCAACATTCTGTGTTGATGGCTGGACTAGCACTGGACTACTGTCAAGCTACACATATACATTTTCCTGCACACTAGCTTGCTACTGCAGGCTATTTAAGTTGTGTTATTTACATTTATTGTGCAAACTGAAATAAGAGCTTGTTGTGATTCTGATTAGTTTACAGCTTGATTAATTTGTGACTAATAGGACACATTTGTAAAGCATATTACTGTGTAACCCTTTATCTGCAATCATGGAATGGTCTTTAGACCAATCAGATCACTGTTTGGAACAGTAGTATAATTATGCAAACGTGTAAGACTGATGTCTGTCTTGTGCATCCTGCATTCATTTGGAGTACATGTTCTCAGTAATTAATGCAGCACATCCAGGAATTGCACTACCAGCAAAGACAGCAAGGGGCAGTATACATCAAAGTGAAGATTTCAGCAGCAAACCAAACAAGCCAACAAAGCAGTCACTTTTGCCAATGTTTCAGAGGTTTTATTACTATAAATAATCAAATCTCTTCGGCTGCTGTGTTCATTTTTGACCCTGTTGTGCTAAATCAGAAGGCATTCTCACTGGTGAAGATACAGACAATGCTGGTTATGTAGCCACTGCGCCTGCACACATTTGTGGTGATTAGCAACAAATATATCATCCCACATCTGAACTCGCATCAGATTTACAAAAATAATTTTTGGAACTATTAAAAAGGTCTTTAGAGAACCAAAAGTGGCACGACATGAAAAGTATTATCTTAGATTCGAATGAATTTGTTTCCATTATGTTGGGTAATGATGTGGTTTTCATGAGCCTTTTCTTTTTTCTTTGTATTTTTTGTATATTTTGAGTGTGTTTACACTGATCTGATCCCAGCTGATCCTTAGCTGGACTGGTATATGTGCATGATGCCATTGTCTTCCACCATCCAATCACTTTAAAGTCCTATAAACATTGCGGGGCTTTTCATATAAGGACAAACTATACAGTGGATTCATTCTAATTGCGCATATCAATGGCTATTGAAAGGGAAAAAATAGGATGGATTAGTAGCCAGACCTTAGAGGGCCAAATAAACTGAGCCTTGTGAGTTATTAGGGACAGATGTGTATATGTGAGTTCTGAAAAACTCATAGCATACCTGCCTGAGCATTAGCAGGCCTGATCATTATGGGACTAACTGTCAGTAATGTCTCATACAGACACTACTTAAAGAATAAAACTCAAGTAAGCTTACCATGCAGATAAGATTAAAGCCACTTGGGTAATGCTGGGATTCAGTACAAGGCTAAGACCATTTAAGTAACAGATATAAGATGCTAAGCATTATTTTTTCTTTGCTGATTAGTGTCGATATAAGAATGTTTAATGTAAACAATACAGCTGATAATATTAAAATGATACATTAGAGGAAATGTGTACATTTGGATACATTTGGCAGATTTGCTGTTCTGACTTAAGATGCATAAAATAATGCTAAAAACAATATCAGCATCCATGTTGAAGGTTACGATTTTTAGATAACAGTACATTATACAGAATTGAAAATTACATAAGACCATGATGATTAAACAACACCTCATAATTGAGTTTGCAGAAATTCTCAGAGAGATCTGCCAGCGTTCTTGAATATAACATAATTGTAAATGACTATGTTTGGTTTTTGTGCTAGCTCTGCTTCAGCTTATTCTGTTTTGGTCTCTGATAGCATCCCACCCAAATGCAACTAGATAGTCAATCATTCTACATGCTACACTGCCCCATATGCCCTTTGTCTACATCATGACATGTTTTCACATATCTTGACAAAGTATAATTAATTTTGAGCTACATTAGTGTAAAAATAAAGAAGCACCAAACATATTCTGGCTGACTGAGTCAGTTTGGAGTAAGGGGAGGAAAGCTGTGTAAATTGGTCTTTTTTAAAAAAAGTCTCACCCCTTTAGCACAGTCAAGCTTATTGTTAACACTTGTTAAGTCAACGCTAAATAACAACAAAGATACTAATTATTACAAGGCATAGTCACACTGTCTATGAATGCATTTTCACAGTAATATCAAGCTAAAATCTTTATGGAGTAATGTCATGAAGATATTTCCCTCCTCGTTAAAAAAAGATGCCCATATTGGTTACGAGCAATTTATAACATCAAAAGGAAAATCAGTGGCAAAGCAGCAGTGTGTGTATATTACTTTTCTATACTGTGTGCTGTGTATGTTTCTCCTCCTCCCTTCCTCTCATTTTCATATCTATTCTTCTCTGATTGGTGAATCAGACATTATTTTCCAAGCCTATCAATTAAGGTAATTGCCTGTGGGGGAGGAGCTCCAAGTTTTGATGTAATTTTTTACTGTGTTACTTTATCATAACACATATTTGTAGCTAATCACTTGTATACATTTATATTTCCTTACATTTTTAGTTGCATATGAGTTCTACTCACTGCCAGTCATGAGTGTGCTAATGGTCAGTTATCAGCGCAGTCAGTCCATGTACAGTACCAATCAGAAGTTTGGACATACCTTCTGAACATTCAGTGGTTCTTCATGATTTAAAAATGTAAAAAAATTGCCTTCATTGTATATTGATACTAAAGTCATCCAAACTATAAAGAAATACATTTAAATATAATTTAAAATTATTTAGTAAACAAAACAGTAGGCACCTTTGGCGTAGATGCCAGCTTTCTTGACATTTTCTCAGTCAGCTTTATGAGGTAGTCACCTGGAATGGCTTTCAGTTAACAGCTGTGTCTTGTCAAGAGTTCTTGACTTGCATTTCTTGCCCTCTTAATGTGTTTGAGACATCAGTTGTGTGTCTACTTTGAAGAATCTAAAATCTAAAACATATTTTGGTTTAACACTTTTAAGTTTACTACATGATTCCTTATGTGTTCTGTCATAGTCTGGATGACTTTGGTATTCATTTACAATGTAGGAAAAAAAATACAAACATTGAATGAGAAGGTGTGTTCAAACATATGACTGGTACTGTACCTCAAGCACTGGCGAAAATGTAGTCCTTCAGATGACCTGCTCGCTTTCCATTTCATGCCAAAGTGTTTTATGCTTTGTAGATATCATGCCACTGAAAAGAAAATGGACATCTGGAGTGTTCTCACATCCAGAGTGTCATATATAGTAAACTAACTAGCCATAGTGATCTATAAACAACCCTGCTATAAAAAAAACATCACCAGCCTTTACACTGTGAAAAATCACCTCCACTAGTGCAAGTTCACCATATTAAACTAACCATGGCCTTTGTCATCTGTTAGTCAGTCAGGTTGCTAACAGGAGGAAACATAAAGTGGGTAGATATTTTATTTTGAGTTGAATTTCAGTCTAGAAATCCCATGAAACTCTCTCCATGAATAAATGAGTTTTTATGCACTGCAGGAAACACAGCAGAGCTAAAGATGTAGAGCAGGCTGAGTTACAAGTGTCATAATTATGAATTATAAAAATGTATTAGAATTAAAATCTTAGGAAATAGCAAATATAAAATTTAAGACTAAACATATCTGGTCATAAGGTTTAACAAATTTGTTGATAATGTATTGATGCCAGTTACCAGGACATCTTCAGTCCATGATTTGGAGGGTCAGAGCTGTTTTGGTGACCTGTTTTGAGGACTGACTGAATATTAGCCACCTAACTGTTTGAATAAATGACATAAACCATTTGTGTACAGTGTGTAAAGGCTCTTAGACTTTAAAAAGTCTGCTTTAGCACATTTACACAGAGATGGTTTAGAGTAAGTCAGAATAAATATAAATAAATATGCTATGACATGCCTTTTGAGGGTGTATTATTATTATTTTCTGCACATAGTCTGAACAGTGACAGAGAGGGATCTGATTTGTGTTTTTGTAAATCAGTCTCATCCACAAAAAACGAGAAATGGTTGGAGAGCACGAGCGTGACAATAGCTAAAGAAAACAGAAGCAAACTGTTGACTTAAGACATTTAAATACTGCAGAGCCTGAAAAACAAACTCAAAAACTGCTCGGCTGTGTGATTAGGAGAGTATACGCACTCACAGTCTGTAACTTCACCACCCCCATGACAGTTACTCCCATCAGTCACATCACAACACAGGAAATCAGAAGAGTCTGCGCAAAGACTGTGTGTGTGTGTGTGTGTGTGTGTGTGTGTGCGTGTGTGTGTGTGTGTGTGTGTGTGTGTGCGCGTGTGTGTTTTAGGGTATTTAGAGAAATGTTTTTCTAAATGTTAAACACTTGCTATAGTGGGACAGAAAAATTAACTGTACTAATTCCACCCATTTCTCAAAATTCACACATTGGTGGTGATAAAAATCAGGATACATCTCTGGGATAGTAAATAAAATGGCTTTTTATGTTGTTAACATTGTGAGGTTTCATTGTTATCACTAGTGCTGTTTCACTAGAACAGAGCACATCACACCACAACACTCTGTAAGGATGGAGTTCCTCTTTACATGAATCTTTTCACACATGAAGTTTTTTATTTTAATATTTAAGAGTTATTTATGTGTCCACTCAGGTTTAATGTATTCAGATATACAGTATTAAAATGTTCCTTTACAGTAAAATGAAACTGAAATACTGTTGAATATTGTATAACATTTTAACTTCTACTGCTCTGGCAATGAAGAAATAATTTAGAAGAAATCCTTAGATCCTTAAAGACAGATGTAGTTCCTGTTTGTTTGTCTGCCATTTTTCTTTACAATGTGCTTTGCTGCACCTGCAGTTACTGGCCACCATATAGACAACTACAGGGTAGCATCCATTTAATATGTGTAATATGTATTTAAAATGTGTAAACTAAGGTACATAATAAATAATTACTGTCCACTGTAGTCACCATCATGTGTGAAAGTGTTGAATATAAGAATGTATTTTGTTTCGATTATGGTTATATTTTATTAGACTGTCTATATCTGAAAGAAAATGATGCACATGGCCATTAAAATGGATTGTTGATCATCAGCATTTGCTTATTCTACCAATGCAAAATACCTCATATACAACACACAGTGATCACACAGTTCAGCAGAAAAATGAAAGAAAAGCAGATGGTGATATAAATCTGTTATTTTATTTTATGCCTGTGCTGGTCAGGAAGTGGTCAGTAGTTGATAGAGTCAGTGTACGGAGACTGTAGTTCTGCCATTAATTGATACAGACGTGTAAATGCAGCAACACATGGAAACACTTAGAACATTAGAGACCTCCTGACTGCTGAATAAGAGAGAGTGAGAGAGAGAAAGAGAGAGGGGGTGATAGAGAGAAAGCGAGGGAGGGATAGAGATATGATTATTTATATATATATATATATATATATATATATATATATATATATATATATATATATA
>BRDA01087430.1:0-28421 GCA_036984385.1 Crenuchus spilurus
TATATATATATAAACTATATTATCTGTGCCTTTCTGATTCATATCTGTGTTCACTGAGGCCTTTGTGAATGTTTCTTCTCCTCTTTTCAGGCTATGTGGCCCCACGGAATCTCCCGAGTGCAGGATTTTTCCCCTTTCTGCAAACGCTCATGTGTAACACTGACAGCTACTGCTCCAACAGATCCTATCTTTCAGATGGGGCTTCCCGACCATACTCACATAGGAGTTACCATCGACATCGTAGGGATACAGACACTGAAAGGTATGGTTTATTCCAGCTGTATTTGTATTGCCTACTTATGCCTGCTTTCTCTCTTATTTTTTTTCCTTCTTTCATATCGTTTATCCCAAATTATATGTCATCTGTTTCTCCTAGTTGCCATCAGCCATCTTACTTAATAAAAGTTTCTGGTTTATGGCATGAACTGGAGGTTTTTATTTATACTAAGCGTAAAAGTAACCACATTGACAAATCTTGTTATTTTTTATTGTTAAGTTGTAATAATTACAAGTATGTTATGATGTATGTACAAGGATGTAATAAGTATGTAATATATGCTTATTCAAGTTTTTCAGTAGTGCCAGTTTGTGGAACTATTAAATACCACATTTCACAAATGAAAAAGTAGGTAAAAGTAAAATTTAATAAATAAAAAACTACATTTAAATGAGTAATCCAAACAGTTCTGTACTTTATGAACATATAAAACTTTAAAAACTTGAATTGTGAAAACATTCAGAACAGATCATGCAATTTCCCCTGGGCTGTCAGTAGACATTTTTAATGTATGTTCTTACTGATGAAATGTATACATTTACAGGACATGTCTACTCGCCTGACATTTCTCATGTTTCTCTAATTTCCTCCCTCCTCCCATACAAAACATTTGGCATCTTGCTTTTTGAAAACACAAGTATTTTTAAGTCTTTTAAATTTTTTTATAAATACATCTGTGGTAGACATTTCTAGAAATTTTGAATTCTTATGTTCAGATCAGTTGCCAAGCAATGACGAAACAAAACAATATCAACATGTAAAAAGTGGGTGCCGTATGTTGAGCTGTAAGATCTAATACACAGTCAATAGAGACGGCTCTGCAGATACTGTATAATGTACACAGAGAATTTGTATTGAGGACAACTTGATAATATCCTGGATGGCAACAAACATTGAATCAGCATTTGTTGAAACTATGTACAACACAAAACACCAATTATGGCTTACTGTTGGAAAGACCATTCCATAGACTAGACATTTAAAGTTTGTTGATAACTCACTCCAGCTAGCACCGCTGATACGGCCCAAACCTGTGACACTTCTGTTATACAGATGTGGTCCACATGTCCGTAATTAATGAGTGTTTAGAATCGGGCCAATTGTGGCTGCCAGAATTCCGTTTTTTTAAATTTAATTTATGTACTTTATTTATTAAATTTATTAAATTTATGTACTTTGACTAAATCAGAAATGAAAACTTTATAAACCTGAACAATACCTTAACATAATAATTGACTGTTGTTTTTATTATGCATTTTTATGAAATAATGATTATAATGTAATTTTTAAAGTATTATTTTCATATTGTATTCATTAAGTTATTATTATATATATTATATAATTAGATTCATCATTGTGTTTAATGGTACTGCTCAGGTATATAAAGTTCTGTATTTATGGGGCAGCTGTGGCAAGGTGGTTAGGGACCTGGTCTTGTGACTGGAAAGTCGCCAGCTGGATCCCATGAAAGGACATGATTGAAGTGCCCTTGAGCATGACAGCTAACACCCTGCTGCTCCTCAGACTCCAGGGATAGGGCTGCCCCCCACCTCGGGCACATGTGCTCACTGCTCCCTAGTTTGTTCGTTCATTAGTGTGTGTATGTGTGTGTTTCACTTCATGTTTGGGTTAAATGCAAAAGTCATATTCCTCTCTGTGTAAACTCATTGGTCAATGGCTCTCTTATTGAGTAAAGTACTGAGAACTGAGCTGTTGCCCACAGCCCTTGATTGGACATGCTTCAAATCCTCTTGGGTTTCAAATTGTTTTTATTACTGAGTCGTTTCTTTTTTTCAATGTGACTTTTCATTCATTAACGCCTACAACTTCAAAGACTATTCACTAGTTCATTAGAATTCTCTCTGTGGCTCCAGTCACAAGAGGACACACCCAGATGCTTTAGTCATGAACTTTGTGCACTTTTGTCCTACAGTAACCCATGACATATTACATATAAGGGAAAGCATTCATGCGGAGGCGGAATTTTATCAGTTCTGTAATGGAGTTAAAAGACAGGTATTCAGTTTTTGTTAAAACATAATCCAGGTGGTGTTTCTTTTGTTTTCCTGTGGTAGTTTGAAAATACAACAAACAGGGATCACAAATCTCAAGTTATTATAACATTTCATTTAATTAAAATGACTATACACACAGTTTCAACAAAACAACAGTGCTTGAAATATGGTACTTTATGTGGATATTATGAAAATATATGAGAGCTTAATTTTTTTTATTAAATTATGAAAACTATTTATTTTCCGCAATATTCTCATTTTTGGAGATGCACTAGTAGTAAACGGAAATGTATTAAAAACACATTTCCATGAAGATTATGCCCAAAGTTCCAGTCTCCTGTTGACGTTTCAGGATGGCATACAGACATGGTCTTGGTCAGTGGTCTAGATTATGGCCTCTTTGTCTTGAGGTTGCTTGTGAAGAGCTCTGGAATCTTAAGGCATTTAATCAGTCTTGGAAAGAAGTCTTCTGTGTGCTGATACTGGTGTTATTTTCTCATGTGAAAAGAGAATAAAAGTACAAAAGTCTGAGAGAGGACACACCCAGATCTTACTGGTATTGTCAACATACTGATGCTTTAGCATCTTATCAATCCATCAAATCACTGTTCTTTAGCTTGGCTAATATAGAAACATCAGTAATTACGCAAGTGCCAGGATAAGTGTGATTTTTTTTTCTAGCAACGCTTAACAAAAAGATTTTCATTATTGTGTGTTCAGTGCAAATCAACGTAGTTCTTCTGTATCATACAGGAATAATTTGCTCTGTTCAGAGTAATGTGGTGTTGTGTACATGAGTATGATTACTCTTAGTCTTTATTTTGTTTTAAATTTGAGTTTATTTTGCATTTTAGACAAGAAAGCATCTGGCTAGACTTGTACTGATTATGATTTTACTGCCACACAGCTTAAGGTTCTCTCACTCAGACCAAGATTAAACACAAGGTTAGACTAAATTTAATGTGAATGATTGCTGTACTGACAGAAATTTAGTCCGAGATGAAGGTCAACCTATGTCTAGGAAATCAACTTTAACTATCGCTCTTACTTTTTCAGTTCATCATTCCTACCTCATAACTTATCTCCACTGGCCCACCTTCAGAAGGGGGGTCTTGTTCATGAAATCCTGAAGAGGGACACATCCAACCAGTCCCAGGTCCTGGAGCTGTGGGACACAATGCTCAGTATGTACCTGCCAATTGCTTTTTCTATCTGAAATAGACTACATTTTTTGATAACTCATTATCAAACTTTCTACTGTGTAAACTGTGTTACTTGTTGCCACAGGGAAAATACCACTCTCCACTTTGATAGAATTATGCATTATGAGAACTTATAACCCCAAGTTAAGTTAAATGAATTTAAGAATGTGGAAAAGGAATTTTCTAGAATCAATAGATACAAATATGACTACTCACTGTACCATCACTGTTCAGTATCTTACAAAATACTTGTAAACAATCCATTTAAATGATTGAAAATGTCAACTGACTGTGGTATTAAAATAACAAATGTTTCTGAAATAATATGTGAAGCATTTTGTCACATACACATTGTCTAAACAGGTTTATTTTTCTTTCTCTAAGATTCCAGTATGCCAAATCTGACAACCTCCTCCTTGATGGATTTTTTCAACACCACTATACTGGCCGATCAGGTTGGAACCAAAGACTTGAAAATACATATTATCTGTCATTTATAAAGGTCTCCAGTCTGTCTCTGAGAAATAATTTGAGAAGTTGCTTTAAACCTAATTCTTCTTCTGTTAATGCTATTTTATTTTGATAACATTACTTATGGCTGTACATATTTAATAATTTACTCTAGATATCAACATGATGAAAAGGTGTTTCATTTGTTTTTGGGTTTTATAAATAGCTTTCCAATTGTCTGGAGCTCATGTGCCTTTGACCAGTAGAGTTCATTCAGTCTCAGTCATACTAGATGGATGTTTGTTTTGCTGCTAGAAACTAGAAAACCACAAACAAGCCCACATAATGAAGCACCTGCACCTGAATAAAGCAAAACCCAAAGCGCACACACAGGATTTTGAGCTGAGACAACAATTGTGTTAAGAATTCAAACACATTATACAATCCTTTGTGAAAGTGTACAAAGATGCGTTGCCTGATATTTAAGTGCAGTAAAGTTGTATATATTTTTCATAGCCCACTTCTATGTTCATGTGGTTAGACCTTCTTTGGTGATAATCCTTGCTAGTGGTGGAATGAAAAATAATAGTTGTATGTGTTATTCCATTTCTTCTAGGCCACATTGGATGATATCTTGGAGTCAGTGTACATCCTGAAAGGCTCGTTCTGTGATTTCTCCATGTCTGCCGTCAACCTTTCAGAGTCCAATCAGCTTAGTACTGCACTGGTCAGATTCTGCAGTTCTAATGACAGCGTGTTGGAAGTGTCCCTCTCAACACTCAGCCAGGTGTAGATACATCTGTCATTCCTGCACCCTTACTTTTTTTTTTTTGGACATTTTTTTCAGATTTGGAGCTTTCTTCGAGTAGGCTCATTTTTTCTTGCCAAACAAGGCAATAGCTATAGCAAACTGAAATGCTTTTGAATAGTTTAAATAAACAGCAACATTTCTTTGAAATAGCCTGTTTAAAATTCAAATATAGGTAAAGTAGAGAAAAAAGAGACCTACAGATTTATTCAGTCATGTGTACTTTTACCAACTGCTTTCCTCACAATATGGCTGACAACACATACTCATGTGAATGAAGCAGTAACATTATTTGATTGTTACATATGTTATCATCTGATTTAATATGTATATTTGTGTTTCTCTCTTTTGTGGTGTAAGCTGGAGTTCCACTCCCTCTGAGCTCCACCTTCTCAATCTGTCTATGTCAGTGACAAAAAATACTTCTCTTTATTCCCTTTGTGTGACAAGCACACCCTTTAAATCAAACAATACAGTATATTCATTTAATAAATGACAAATTAGATGAATACAGTGCAAAATATGATGCATAAGTTAAAAGACAGTTGGGCAAGTTAAGCCTAACAATGCAAAAGGCGCATACCACTTAAATGAAGTCACAGGATGTCCTCCTACATTTGCATTACAACATGTTGCTAGAATGTGTGCATGCTTGTGTGTGTTTGTGTGTGTGTGTGTGTGTTTGTGTTTGTGTTTCTGTGTATATATTTCAATGTGTTAATGTGGTGTTAATGTTTATATGTTGGCAGATGATAGCACAGTTGGTACTTCAAGATCCAGTACATGTTATTGAGTCGATAGAGATGGCTGTTATGGTGATAGGAGAGCTTCAGCAGCAGACCTCACTGTGGGACTTCCTATTGGGTCTGCCTGAGCTCTTCATGAAGACCACGGACCAGGGGAGACTCATGACTGTATATGAGACATTGTTGGACTTGAAGGAGTAAGTGGATGTTGGAAACACTTGAAGTGAATGTGCATAGAGGTTCACTTTCAAGTGTTAGGTGCTGGTAACATTTTTGTCACTTTACAGTAACTTTTTGTCACTTTACAATAACTTATTAAAATTCATCTATATGTATCTTGCAGAAAAAAAAATGATTAGGAAGTAAAGCAAATAAATCATTTCCTTCTAGTGATGCCAAACTTTTCAACAGTTTAAGCCACCAAAAGATTTTTAATATGCTTTTAGGTTATACTTAATTCTAGACCATTTCCAAAAATAAGAATGTCATGAAAAAGTTCATTTGCATTCATCATTTTGTTTATCTGTGTTTTCTTTCATACTTTTGCACAGGGCCCTGACCTCAATTGAGAGCAGCTTCCCACAGGCCAATATTTCCCTGGACATGCTGAACCCAGCCATCAATGAAGGCATACAGCTCTTCAACTATCTCAGTACCTGGGAGGGCTACGGTATGTTCAGCAAACATCACCTCACACTCTGATTTTACCTTTTAGCAACTTGAGCACAATTATCATCATGAAACCTCAGTGGTATGTCCTGATTACTGCGGGAAAAGTCACTGTTACGTTGGGTTTGGCTAGGTAGTCTGGGTTCATCTAGAGTGCTAATTTCTTGCTATTTTAAACTTGTTTTTGTGAAATAGCTTACTGACTCTTTCATCCCCAGTGCTGTACAAAAAGCACAGCCTGCAGCATCCTTATAGCAATGTTCAAGGAGTCACAAGAGAGGCAGAATCTTAGAGTGAGAAGTTGATTTTTATGTAACTTTAATATCTGAAGTGAACATGAGACTGAGGGATTGAACCAGTCTCATCTAAAATCCATTTGGCATTGCAGTGCTGCAGAGAGAGACAGAGAAACGATCAAAGAGATTATATGAAAGTGAAAATAACAATTGACCAACGTGTGCATACAGAGGAATTCAACCCATCTGTGCAGTGAAACACACACACACACACACACACACACACACACACACACAGTAGGGGGCATTAACCACACATGCCCGGAGTGGTGGGCAGCCCTAGCCATAATGCCTGAGGGGTGGTTAGGGCAGCAGGGGGTTACGTGACTTGCTCAAGGGCACTTCAGTTGTGTTCTGTCAGTTTAGGGGAATGAACCAATGGCCTTTTGGTCACAATGTTGGCTACTCATTCACAAACCCACAGATGCTTAACTCATCCCCCTGACATGTATAAACAATAATGTCAAATATGGGTCATATGTCTTGTTTGTTTACTGGAACCAGTATCAGAAACCTTAAAAGTGTAAGGAATGAAAGTAAACAAATATTTAAACACCATGGTGAAATGCTCAGAGATATATTTTTTATCTTGCCAATTTGTGGGCTTCTGTTAATAATATATGATTATTTACTGAAAACACTGCACAGTAAATCAGCCAGTGTTAAATCAACACTATTAGAGTTAAATTAACACTGAGAGTGTTATATTTTGACACCCTCAGTGTTAATTTAACTCTAATAGTGTTGATTTAACACTGGCAGATTTACTGTGTGTGAGAATATATGATAATATTCAGATATTGTTTATCTGCAAACAAAAAAAATGTGTACAAAAAATTCAACTGTAATGCTACATTAAAAAAAATTATGTTGGGAAAAAGTTCATTGTTCATTATTGATAATAAATTAATTAAAAAAGGCAAACTGACATATTTTATTCTCAATACACATAAAGCAACATTTCAATCCTGTTTTGTTTTACTGTCAATTTTGAGTAAATTACTATTCAGACAGTACCAACATTAAGAAACTGCTTGAAATATATTGTGTAATGAATATAAATATACAGATCTGGAAAAAATTTAGAGACAACTTCAAATGTCCTACCCAATCTCCAGACCTGAACCCCACTGCAAGCTTTCTTGAAAAATGTTGTCAATATTTTATAGAATTTTTTTTTAAATTTTACTCAAACTCATCTATAACTAGTAAAACAGATTAAATTGGCCTCTTATTTTTTCCAGAGCTGTATGACAGTTTAACTTTTAGAATTAAATTATAAACACAAGTTAAGGTAAAACCATTACACATATATTAGCAAGATTACAAAGATTATATATTTCTCAAATGCTTGTGTCTCATGTGTAGATGTCATGTGAGTTCAGTTTGGTTTTCATATTCAATCTCTTATAGATGCATTCATCACCCTGAGTGATGTACTGAATCCAGTCAACGTGTCAGCAGTAAGCCCTGAGATACAGGCTCTTCATATTCCTCTGAATAAGGTGCGGCAAAAAAATCAGCATTCTTATCAAAATACCAGCAACCAGCTTAGTTTCATATATATTTCAGATATCACATTGGTTTGTCTATAATACACATTATGTTCACAAAAAAGGCATTCAGACACTTAAGCATATATTTTTGGTCTTTGCAGGTTATTGTACTGTTCAACGGTGACGCCTTCTATAACTTTTTGTGTTCCAACATCAGTGTCATCAACTGCTTTAACAGATCTGAAGCTGATATGGTATATGGATGGATAAACAGAGAAAAGGTTGCATTGCAGGTACATTTGGGGCTGTACATATATTTAGTGTTACCAAAAATTAGAAAGAATTGTTGGATAACAGCTCCAAATATATTCCTCCTCCACCAAACTTAACAGTACATTTAGACAGGTAGCATTCTCCCCAAATTTCCACATCCTAGATTTCTGCATTAGACTGCCGGATGGTATTGTATCAGTTTTCATCCCTCCAGAGAATGTTTCTACTGCTCCAGAGTCTAATAGCAGTGAGCAAGGAGCTGTCCATTGTGATCTTATGTGACTGTTCAGTCATATAAACTCAATCCATTAAGCTACTGACAAATATACTATATACAACCCCTGGCAAAAATTATGGAATCAAAACTCATGTAGGATGTTTCTTAAATAGCTTAATTTTGTAGAAACAAAATCACAGAGACATGCCACAGAACCTTCCAACAATTCCAACTTTTTTTTAGATCTAAAAAAACAATTGCGACTGACTACAACAATTATATTTCTTTCTTTTTAATTGTTTGTAAATGCCAGAAGGTTGAAATTTTGAAAACAAAATTTACAAAATTTACAAATTAAAACAATTGAAGGAACATCCTCCAAGAGTGATCATTCCACGTTTCTTTTTACCAGTTGTATTCAAATGCTTGTGGACTACTAAAGAATGCATTCAGCTACACAGATCTGCTTACACAAATGTTCAAATCCACACACAGCTTGTCTATTCCTGTAGATAGGTATTGCCAATTGAATAGGAACTCTCTGGAACAGAAAAACATGAACCCAATGGCAGCATGTCTAATACAAGGTGTGGGTTAGAGGGGTGTGAAGCCCCCCAGCAATGAGCTGTGGAGCAGTGGAATTTTGTTAACTGGAAAGTACTCCATACAATACTTTTGTAATGAGTTGGGGATGAGGTGGGAAGGTGATCATCCAGCATCCTGACCTCATTAATTTGCTTAGCTAAATGCAATCAAATCCTCACAGCAGTAATGCAAAATAGAAAGCCTTCCTGGACAGTAGGGACAGTTACTTCAAAAAAGCAGGAAACTAAGAATGATTTTAAGACTCATGATTTCAGAAGAAGCAACGAATGAGCAGGTGTCTCAAAACTTCTATAAATAGTGTATTTTGTGTGCTGAATAGAGAGGCAGTTCGATTCTTGAAGGTGTTGTGACAATTTTCAAAGAGATTTGAGACGTTATTCTTTGCAGTGACATATTTTAAATACATTACAATAATTCAGATAATTTAGATGAAAAATATTTTGTGTGGATTAGTACAAAGTAAATTGAGAATTCCCACTGGGATAGCATCATGCACTCTTGCGTCATTAGCTACCATGTTTGGAGGCACACAAACACCCATGTGTGCAGTTCCTTAGGAGACAGACTAACTAGTGAGCATGATCCAAGAAGCATTAAATAAGATTCATGTGTCTTACTACCCTCAAGAG
Organism: Crenuchus spilurus; assembly: GCA_036984385.1. Taxonomy (NCBI): domain Eukaryota; kingdom Metazoa; phylum Chordata; class Actinopteri; order Characiformes; family Crenuchidae; genus Crenuchus; species Crenuchus spilurus. The sequence goes on from BRDA01087430.1 coordinate 9,685, forward strand.
AGCATCAGTAAGAGCACTGTCTCTCATTGTGGGGAAAACTCCACCACAGTTACATGCTAATGACTTTCCTCTCAAACATCACCACCACCATTTTTACTTAAGACATTTTTGCATCTAAGCTACAAGCAATGTACACTGGCAAAGACAATCAGTGATGCTTGTTGATGATGTTGTTATGACTCTCCATCTTGATCAAATGATGTACATTATAGGTTGTACTGAGGATTCTAACAAGTAGAGATAGTTTTAAATGTTATAGCTTGTTTGTTCAATCTTATAAACTGTAAAAATATTTTTTGGATTAAAACAGTATAATTTTGCTTCCAATATCTGCTATTATTGACATGAAATCAAAGTTGTAAATTTTGTAGGAATTTTAAGCAATTGCAGAACCTGAAATGTGCCCATATAACAGCTGTGCATGTTCTAATGACAGGTCCTGGCCATCTGGAGTCAGTCCAGTGCATCTGAAGACCTCTCCTTTGTCACTTCTGTGCTGGGTAGTTTCATTAGCAACATTCCCTCAACTGGTCCAAATGGAGATTCCAACAGCAGCCAAGCACAGACCCTGCAAGAACAAATGTACATAGCCAGCATAATGTATTTATAATGTTTGGTGTCTGTTTTAATACACACTCTTAAACCTATAAAGCCACATATATCTTCTCCGATACATGGCTGAATTTATTATATATAATTTAGCATTTAATTATCACAAACCTGATGTGTACAATGATACATGCTTGTGTACTATCTACACAAGAGGATACATGCTGATTTCTAAGTTTGGATTTTCTTAAGTAGAAAAGTGGTATGGTGGAACATCAAATATGATACAAAACAGAACTCATATGTGACCCCGCCAAGAAAAACCAGGCCAAAGTCACTGGGCAACTTGCTGAGATATCTTGTCAATATTGTGTCGCTCACATTAGCGGCAAAACTTAGCCACTCGGTATTATTGCTGTAAATGAAAGTTAATAGTCTCAGATATCTATTGTAGTACATATTTTGATCAAAAACAAAACTTAAATTCACAAAAAAGTTGTTTTGCAAAAAACTAATTTTGAAAAAAAAAAAGACTTTGGCCTGGTTTTCCCTGGCAGGGTCACATATATGCGGTGTGTTATTTTCTTTCTTTTTTCGTAATTGCAGAGAAAGTCAAATAAACATGAAAGTTTCAGGAAATAGATTTTTTTCTGGAGTTTTCAATAATCTGTTGGTTCAGACTTTACAAGATTAAAAATAATAATATATACATTATTTTTTATATTATGTGAAGAATTAAGAACTAAAAAGCTTGCTCCCATTTACAAAGACAGCTCCATCTATTCAAAGGGTACTGATAGAAACAAAGTTCTATTACAACACTAAATAACACTTTGATACTTTTATTAAGATGTTTTCACCATGCTCTTATTTTACTCCTGTATTTACTGCCATTTCTCAATAGATTCCTTGGTGCTGGCAATGTTGTGATTAACATGCTACAAGGAACATCTGCCTGGGAGTACATTAATATGTTTTTGATGAAAGCTCTTTCCTACATGCAGATTGCCTCACAAGTTATGAAGACACAAATAGGTATGGTTTGTGTAGAATATAAAATTTGTATCTGCTGTGTGTGTGTGTGATGTGAAAATGAATTTTTGCTTATGCTCTATTTGACAGAATACATACAGCCAGTACTCCAGGAAATAGATCACCTCGAGGCAACTTATGTGTCTCTCACGCAGAACGAGACAGAAGCTGATAATTGGGTCAACCGTGTCATGGACTCTGCTTTGCAAACCATGACAAAGGTTAGCCAGCTACCAAACACACTGAACTGTAAGAACTTGTGTTCTTATTTTTACTGTTCAAGTTGCTCATGGAATTTTCTTGATTTAATGAAAAAGGTTATGATGAGACAGATGAATTGCTCTGACTTGGCTGCCCCCTGGACTTGGATGTCATCGTACAGCTCAGCGAATCCTAAATTATGGGGTGCATTGATGTGTCCTGGCAATGATATTGATGATGTGTTATTGGCACCATTGTCTTCTCTGGTACAGCAGGTGTGTATGTTATATTGAATATAATATAGTGCAGATCTGAAAATCATACAAAAGTTTGTGTTCAACTTGAGATAAAAAGGTAAACTCTCATATTTTATACTATTATATAATGTGTGTGTGTGTGTGTGTGTGTGTGTGTGTGTGTGTGTGTGTGTGTGTGAAACATGACATTTTAAAGTTTGATTTTCATGAGCTATAAGCCATACTGATCAACAGTAAAACAAAAAAAGTATTGAACACTTAAACGGGGCACCTCCCGCCTATCTGTCAGAATTTCTGGTACTTTATGTTCCCGCGCGGTCCATCAGATCTGGACCGAGCATTTTCTGTAGAATTCCAATTCCTAAACTGTGGAATAAGTTACCAGTGCAGATCCATTCAGCACCTACACTGTTTAAATCTAGGCTTAAAGCTCATTTTTACTTCATGGCTTTTATTTAGGTTATATGTTTGTTGATTTTACTTGTTTTCTGATATTTTCTTTTATTCTTTTATTAGTTGTGTTTTAATTTATTTTATTTTTTAATTTTATTTATTTTTATTTACTATTTTAGTTTTATTATGTACAGCACTTGGCCAACATGTTTTTAAAATGTGTGTTTATAATATTGACATTAAAATATGACTGTAAACCATTTGAAATGAAATTATGAATATCAGTTTTTTGAAATGCTGTCTTTATTTCTGTTTTTGTTTTGTTTTTGTTTTTATTAATTTGTGTAGGTGAATGAGTCCCTTCACAGCACTTCAGTGTACAATGTTACACCTTACATGATCCTGACAGAATGGCAGAGGCTGTACAGCACTTCATTGAACTACAGTGATTTCCTTCAAACATTGCTTGGTGAGCCGGAAAAGGAAGAACTTTCAGAATTGATTCTGAATGACACCACAGTCAACTGGCCTGAGATCCTTCGAACCAGGTCAGTATTTTTTGTATATATTGTAAAGTTGCTTAAAAGTGATAGAAATACAGAAATTCATAGTGCTAGTTAAATCTGAAATGAAGTTGCAACTTTTTATTTAAGTTGAATGTTTGCAAAGTACTGAAAATATGTTTAAGAAAAGTTGTGGATTTAATGTTCTTGAATGTATGTAATTTATGAATGTTGAATGTAGAGATTTTTACAATGATTTTTAATTTTAACATTTTTTTAATTTTTGTAAAATTGTAATTGTAATTTATATTTTATTTAATTGTAAAAATCAAAAACATGTGCAATGCCCTGTGCCATTGAATGTTACAACATACTGAGCAGGCATATAAATAAGACTTACAAAGACTCTACAGAGCAGACACATTGATTTTTCTTGTTCTTTATTTTGCCATTCAGGGGTCTGGTGATGTTTGAGAATGTGGGGATACTTCTTCAAGAAAGTGGGAGTTGGTCATCAGTGGAGACATACTTCCACATGTTGTATTGGGTCATGACTTTCCAACCTAATGTCACTACACCACCAAACTGTGAGCAACAATCAAATATACAGACCTTACATTACGTGTGCTGATGCAGCCTTTAGTTGCATTGGTAGTTAGGTTACTTAATGTTAATTGACAAATACTATAAACACATTTATAGCAGTTACCAAACACCAGTACTTGGTTAAAATCATGAATCAAGCTACACAAATATTCTATTTTTACATTATTTTCCCACAAAAACGGACAGTTGATTTAAAGCAATACTACTGCCATGAGCCACCAATAATGCTGCCACAAGATGCTACTGATGATGTATTCCCCAGACATATTTGGATAACAGAAAATTCTTGCACGCAGGTACTTTTACTTCAGATACCATCAGTTGTCAGACTGGCTTCTCATGGGAGAAGTTCATCCCATTAGTTGAATCTCTACTAACTGAAGTTAGCACTAATCCAGCTGCTCTGCTGAGGTATGGTAAATTTATTAAATGTCATATTTTTCTGTTCTCATGAAATATATTCATTTTACTTTTTTCTATATCCAACTAGATACTATTTGATTGAGTTGGTTGAACAACTTGAAATTTTGCTAAATATTTATACTACAATATTGCATTAGGCTGTGTCACAATTAAAACCAGAACATTTTTGTTCTACTTTTAGACCTTTCCAGGGAGCAGAGGTTCTCCTGCAACACATATACAGGGACACCTACATGAGTCTCTTACAGGAATTCTTCAACAGCTCTAATCTTCTAGATAGTGAATCAACACAAGACATCTTGTTGAGCCTTGACAATTTAATGGACAAGAACATTCAGCTCTTCTCAAACTTCACACTCACTGATCAGCTTAATGACAATATCTTGAAAGCCATACTGAATGACATTGTTGAAGAATTTGACTTGGAGCAGTTGGAGGTGCTATGGTCCGGGGACTCTCTGAACAGTAATCTTAACACTGTGGTTATGGAAATTTTTCAGCAGTTCTGGAGCCAAGAGTCTAATCAGACACTTAACAGTACAGTACAGTTTGAAGTCTTGAATAATTTCATCCAAATACTTCTCAAACTCTTGACTACTGAACAACAGATTCAATTAGAAGGTCTTATAAACCACACGCAGGCTCTCATTGAAGATTTAGTAGTCTGTTCAGCTGCTGGTCAAGACTGCCTGGCTGAAGTTGCAAATGTTTTTAAGACTCTACCAATACTTGAAGACATTATAAAAGCTAATGCCAGTCTGGAAATACCATTCATTCAGACCAATATGACTCTATCTATTGCTGATAATATTATTTACCTTCTTCTGCATTGGAACATGTCAGCCTCTCCTGCAGCTATAATGAACAATGTCAGTGAGATTCTCTATCTCATTGCTCAATTGTCTGATACATCTGAAAACATCACTAATATTGAGCAAGGACTCCAATATGTAAATCTCACAATTGATGATTTGAATGAAGTTGCACAATTATTTGATATCCAAACGGTGATGAACATCTTGCAAATTTTTAACATCTCTCAATGTATGAACCTGCAGCGTCAAAATTTTACATCTTCTATAATACCTTCAGGGTTCATTGAAACAAACTGTGTTCTTGAGAAAGCAATTGCTTTAATTCAGTCATTGGACATCCCTGGCGGCGTTCAATCAACTCTTTCAGCTTCTCTTGTTGATGTATATCAGCAGGTTATGAAACTCTGGAACCTGTCCAACGTGGAATCAGAACCTCCTGTTGTGTCAGAACAAGTTTTGATGTCCGCCTTGGCAAACATCAGACATAACCTAAATCTCAGTGTGGAAAATCACACATTGACCTCAATCACAAATGAACTTACTTTATTGGAGAAGCTTTTAAATATGACATTGCTCGAGCAGTCTCCATCCTTCATGATCAACTCTACATTGATGGCACAGAATGTATATGCTCAGAGAGTGTATGGAGAAATTGCTTTGTGGTACCTAGACAAACTGGAGAATTCTACTAGTGAGAGCATGTTTGAACAGTTTATTACACAGTTTATTCAACTGGCTGAAATGCAAGTTGCAATTAATTCTGCAAAATCAGATTTCTCAACACTAGTGTCTGAGCAGATCCAAAACATCTTGGCCTATTCACAGCCTCCCCTAGATGGGGCAGATCTGAAAAAAATCAGCAATGTGGTATTGACCATACTACAGGGAGGGCTGCAGCTGATAAAGATGGACCTTGAGATTCAACAGACCTTCCTTGACATCCTGAATGTCCAAGATAATATAACTATTCCTACTGACATTGAAGATCAGATCATGAACTACTTCAACTTGACACAAAAATGGATCAATAACCCACGTCTTACAATGGCCATTTTTAAAATCCTTGAGTGGAGCAGTGACTCTGGTCAACTTCTTGATAATGACACACCACAAACCCTCTTATTAAACCTTTTTGCCATAGTGGACAAAAACATTCAGTTGCTCTCCAATATGACATACTCTGATCAGTTTAGCAGCCAGCTCTTGGAGACTCTTTTGAGCAGCGTTGTTCAAGACTTTGACTTGGGGCAGCTGGAGGTACTTTGGTCAGGAGGCAGCCAGACGACTAACCTCAGTGTTGTGGTTATGAAAATTTTCCAACTTTTGAGCCCAGAGTCCATCATGACACTTAACGAGTCACAATCTGCAGTGCTGGATGCCATTATGAGTATACTCGAAGAGCTCTTACCTCCTGAGTTAGATGGTCTTCTAAACCAGACATGTGCCTTGATTTCAGATCTGTCCCTCTGTTCAGAAATTGGTCAAGACTGCCTGGCTGAAGTTGAACAGGTTTTTCAGTTCCTGTCATTGTTCATGGAAACATTGGAAACGGGTGCTAATTTCACAGTTGCATTTATTGAGAGCAACATGACTCTGTCTGTGACTGGTCATATTCTACACCTTTTACAATGGAACATGTCAGCTTCTAATGTAGCTGATAAGGTCCTCCTTCTTCTTGAGCAGTTATCTGCTTCTCCCAATGACAGTGTCATCATTATCCAGCAAGTAATTCAATCAGTCAATCTTACCATTTTTGAATTGCAACAATTTAGACAACTGCCTTGGGAAACTTTCTTGACACCACTGCTGTCAAACTTAATGGACACAACCAACATCTCACAATGTCTGAACATGCAGCTCCAGAACACATCAGGAATGGGTCCCACAGGTTCCAATGTGGCACGGTGCGCTCTGATGATTGTTGAAGAGGCATTTGGCTTTCTACAGATCATAACCATGTCTGAAGGTTCAATGACAAATCTTTCAGCCTCTCTTCAGGTGGTGCAAGAGGCAATAAAACAATTCTGGAACATTTCTAGCTCAGAGTCTGACCATTTTATTATGACAAAGAACATTTTGGAAACGACACTGCAAAACATCAAGCAGAATCTTCTACAGTTAGGTGTGGAGAATGTAACCTCAATCACAGATCAGCTCAATTTATTGGAGGAACTTTTAAACGTAGCCTTCAGTCAGCAGTATCCGTTTGACATGATCAACTCTACATTGATGTCACAGCATGTATACGCTCAGAAGGTATATGGAGAGATTGCAATATGGTATCTACAAAAACTGGAAAATGCCACTGCTGACAGCACATTCAGTAGTTTTCTCGACTCTATCATTCACATGACAGAACAGCAAATCGAAATTAATGATGCTCAGACAAGTTTCTCTATGCTGGTATATAATGAGATCCAGGACTTGAAGAGTCAAGTGCAGTTTCCCTTAAATGAGACAGATCTAGAAAGAATCAGCAATGCAGTAAAAACCTTATTGCAGGGTCAGCTGCAACTTGTAAGGAGGAACCTTGAGAATCAGCAGAACTACTTTGACTCCATGGGTTTCCACATGAATATGACTATTCCTGCTGGCATTGAAGCTCAGATCATGAACTACCTCAATTTGACACAAAATTGGATCACTAGTCCAGAACTCCTTCTGACTTTGGAACAACAGTGGAACAACAGTTATTTCAATATTACTCTCCCAAGTATAGACATTGAGCAGTTAATACAAGACATGGCCCGGAAGCTTCCTCCTGAAGTGCAGGACTACCTTAATACAATTGAACAAGCCTCTCAAGCTCTTAACCAAATCCTGGAACAAGCCAAAGCTGATGGTGGTTTACAGAGTGAAAACTTCACAGAAGCTATCATGAATTTTGCAATGTTGTTACTGAAGAGTACCTTCAATAATACCATTCCATTGCCTGAATCTGCAGTTGATGATATTGCAGGAACTCTTGATATGTCACTCCAGCTGCTTTTGAACTCTAATATAAGTTATGTTCAGTCGGAGGAACTCATAACACAAGCTATATTAACTGCAAAAAACCTTATCAGTGCCCTGGTCCCAGACTCCACCAATGTCTTGATTCCCATCATCAACAGTGTAGTATCATACATTGACATCGTTTCTATGCCAAGTGGACCTGAGAAGTGGATTGAAATGTGAGTAAACTTGGTTTTAAACTAATATTTTGACCATATTGTTACTGTTTTTAATGTGTAAATAGCAAAGCAATACAGCTTATTCTGAATCTCTAAATTTTATATTTGTGGCTGTCATTCATTTAGAAATATAGAATAGTGGTTTCCAAGCCTGGAATCAAACAAGCCTACCTATTTTGGTAGTTTTCCTTACCCTTACATGCTTGTTCAAGCCAATCAGCTAGTTAAAAAGCTTTTCTCTGATTTGAAGAATGGGATTCTCCACACAGTAAATCTGCCAGTGTTAAATCAACACTGTTAGAGTTAAATTAACACTGAGGGCGTCAAAATGTAACACTCTCAGTGTTAATTTAACTCTAATAGTGTTGATTTAACACTGGCAGATTTACTGTGCAGGGTCAAGATTGAAAATCACTAGTTTTGAACAACATAGCTCTGGTGAAAATCATTAATCCAAACAATTTATTCATAAGCCCTTTTAACATATTATGGGCATCTAGAGAAAATGAAACAAATTATTAGTTATTTACAGTTAACTTGTTCTACTTCTGACAACACAGGGTATTTAAAATCTTATTTTTTTTAAATGTGACAATGTAATAACATGATGTGTAATTTTTTTCAGTATTGTGAATATGATGGAAAGTCTCCAGTTTTCTTTACCTTCCAATAGCACATCCAATGCCTATTTTTCTATGATGCTGGAAATCACAAACTTTGTTCTCAGCTACAATCAAGGCATGTCCTTTCAGTATTCAAGTATTCAGTATTCATTATATATGATGTGGGTGTATCTATATGCATATATGATTCTCTCCTTGTTCAACAATTGATGGTAGAATAATTTTTACAGGCAACACAAGCCTCTGGACTACCCTGGCAGATATAAATCCTAGCAATCTTACCCAACAGGTAAGGTGACTTCTTTAAAAGTCAGCATTTTGGCAGTAGATAATATATTCTGGTATGTTTCTGGTATGACTTGACACAACAGTATTTTTTTTCAGTATATTGTCAACTTAATATCATCAAATGTGAACTGTAAGGAATTTCATGTAGTCCAAAATGCTAATGATAAAATATTGATTTGTTGCAAACATGCAAACATTTATTTATGGAGTACACCACTGACAAAGTAATTTTTACATTTTGGGCTCACAGGTTGGTAGTGTCCTGGATGCTGTGCTGCCCATCATAAATGAGCAGGGAATGAGTTTGACACCTGAGTCTGTTCAGGCTCTAGCAGAGTTTGTCCCTGTACTTGTCCAGATCCTCTCTGGGAAGACTGACCAGACCACCATTGACAGGTAAACAACTCTTTTCTGACTGAATGGTTGGTTTAGACAGTTTTAACGTTATATGGCATTTTTTATATTTTTATGTTTTCTTAATTCAAATGTGAATGTTTTTGGTCAATAGTTTGAAGGACATCATGACTGGTGTTTTGGCAAGCCTGTGGGGAACACCTGTGTGGGACTATCTACCATCTGTTTTAGAAACTATCAAGAATGTTACAGCTTCAATGGTTCAGAGCTTACAGACTCAAACCAGTAAGGGAAATTACATCATAATAGTTTATCATATATATATATATATATATATATATATATATATATATATATATATATATATATATTTTTTTTTTTTTTTTTTTTTTTTTTCACACATTGTTAGTAAAACATACTAGTGTATCTCCAAAAACTGGAAAATCATCAAAATGTTCATTTGTGTTCACAATTTAATTCAAAAAGGTAACTGTCATATATTTTATATTAATTACACATAAAATTACTTATAGTGCCATTTGTAATGTTTGGGACAAATGCACATTTTTCTTTTATATGCCCCTCTGTTCCACAATTTCACATTTCAAATCAAATCAAATAGATATGATTCATGTACATATTCCAAACTTTAATTTTAGGTTAGTCAAAGCTATAGGGATAGCTCTGTGCTTAAGGGTAAGGAACAGGTCTAGTGACCAGAAGGTCACTTGTTTAAGCCCCTGAACCAACAGGACATGACTGAAATGCAGTTGAGCAAACCTCATAACCCTTAACTGCTCCCTTAGCACTGTGGATAGGTCTGCCGGCCACTCTGCACAAGTGTGCTCAATGTCCCCATTTCACAAGTGTGTGTGTCTGTTTCATTACACAAATGGGTTAATGCAGAGGTGAAATTCTTTTGTGTATGCAAGCACAGTGCACTTACTTTGCAGACACAAGATATCTAGACTTGCTTCAATGCTTTCAAACACCTTTAACACTTGTAATTCCCATTGTTCAACATGAAGACAAGAGTTGTGTCAATGAATGTCAAAGAAGCTACTGTGAGGCTGAAAAACATGAGCGACATCGCTCAAACCTTGGAATTACTAAAAATCAATTATTAAGAAGAAAGAATCCACTGGTGAGCTCTATAATCACAAAGGGACTGGTAGGTCAAGGAAGACATCCACTACTGATTAGATAATCCTCAATATGTTAAAGAAAAACTCTCAATTGTCTGTCCAACAGATCAGAAACAGGTTTCAAGAGATTAGTATGCATTTGTCAGAGACTACTATCCACAGAAAACTTGAACAGAAATATAGATGCTACATTGGAAAATGCAAAACACTAGTTAGCCACAGAAACAGTGTGTCCAGATGAAGTCTATATATCACAGAGTACTAACCATGAGCTCTTGCAGATCATGCAGCTATCATTGCTATGTTCCAAACATTATGGTGCTGTGAAATGAAGGGGACTGTGGGAAAAAGTATGAAACCTAAACATATGCAGATTGAAGTCTGAACTGAAGAGTAATTCAGATTTCAACATGTCTGCACTAGCTGAGATAATTATCTTAATGGAAACAAAGCACTTTTGTACATCAGATAAGAGCATCTGCCAAATGTCATAAACGTCAAAGTAATCATGTGGTTGGAATTTGAAACTGCAGAGCAGAAAGGCATATCAAAGAAAAATGTGTAATTGTCCCAAACATTAAGGAGGGCACTGTATTTAAAGCATATTTTGATTTAATGTTGATACTGTTTGAATAGTTATTTACTTGAAGTCCAAATGAAATATTCTAATAATTTGAGATTGTTTCTGATTTTATTTAAGTCGTACTGACCAACGCTGAAGCAAAAAAGTCTTGAAATGTCACTTTACATGTAATGAACATTTAATGTAATGTGACAGTCTATTTTTTAAACTTTTATTATGGACATTTAATGGACTTTTTCACAATATTCAAATTTTTAATGTAGCACTAAATGTTTGCTCCTTAGTTAAATGCTTAACTCCTGCAGCTCCTTCTTCTCTATGTAGATTATATTTGTGGACATAATTAGAACAGAAGAATACATATTTTTTCTCATCTGCCCTCAGATTTCATCTACAGCCTCTCTGAGATTTTGTCAAACAGTTTCCCTGGTGGGAACCTTACAAATGTGTCTCTCATCATCAGTGAACTTTCTCAGGCTTTGCAGTCCACCTCAGAAGTTACTCTACAGGTTAGGTCACCTGCATATTATGACAAACATACCACTAAACAGACAGAAATAGGTGTTCTTTGTTCCATTGAAGCATTAATGTTCCTTTACAGAATGTTGTGCACTTAGTTGTTCCATGTAAAGCAACTCTAGTCAGCCATAGCTCTAATCTGTAACAGCATGTGAGGTAGTATCTACGCATGCCACTGTAAAGAGAATACTGTTGTTATGCTCTGCCTTATTCTGTCAATGCTGGAATGTTGCTCAGACATTTAACGGTAGATGTCTGCTGTTGATGAAAACTTTAAATTCCCACAGTTAATTTCTCATACATACTAGTGCATCTGCAAAAAAATTTTTTTATTTTTTTCTCATGTGTAGCCTATAAATGTTATGCCAGCGTATTAACTCTGCACCTGACAATGTTCTTATGACCCCACCACTCAGGCTGGTGTCAATGGAGAGATGTTAAATTGCAGTGAAATTCAGAAGCTCTGGGAGCAAGTCACTGAGGAACTGGGACTCAGCAGCAGTGTGTTACTAGAATTAGAGTGTAATGCTCAACTTCCTGTATTCCTGGGGTATTACCAAAACTCAACATATCAGCCCGAAACCCAGAATATGACGGTGAGACTTCCTACACTGATAGATGAAGCAGTGAGATTGTTGGTATTATTGATATATTAATTATGAAATACATTGTAAAGGGCAGCTGGTCTTTTTAAATGAGCTAAAACATTTCATACGTAAGTGATGATTTTTCCTTTTTTTAAATGTTAGCTTTTTGATGATGGAATAACTTTAGCATTTTGCTTTTTTGGTGTGATAACAGAGTTTCACCACTAGATTGCACTGTTTACCCAAACTAGATCCATTTTCAACCCTTTCATTAAATCAGCACAATCCTTATAAATGCTTTCTATTGCAATTGCTTTACCTGCTGTATACAGGCTATGGGACCTCAGTGGCTGAATGACACTGCAGCAGAGATTGTGGACTCACTGGAGGCTCTTTACTTGGCCACCCTTAATGACTCCCAGGCCATGCAACATCTGTCACAAACCCTTATTCAGCGAGCCGTTATGTTCAACATGTCATTCTCAGAACTGGGAAACCAAGTAAACTGGAATGATTTGCTTCTTCAACTGCAGGAACAACAGAGGTGACTACATGCTAAAGTACTGTATGAATGTGTAAAATGTTTAGACATCCAATTTCACATTTCTTCACAGCAGAATACATTAAATGAATAATCTAAGAAAAATACTGTCATACTAAACCATGTCATATTCAAGCTTGATCAACAATAAAACAAAAAGACTAAAAATATTGCTTTATGTGTAAAAATTATAATGAATAAATGAATATGAATGATGTTTTCCACAACATTCTATTTTAAATGTGGCAGTGTGTAGTAATATAGCACAGTGTACTGAAAGATTTGGAGATATCAACACTACACAAAGGGGTTTGTGCAAATGAACATGAGACTGAGGAATAATTATCTTTGCATTAAGGTTAATTTATTCTGTTTGACCCTGTACCGCAAAACTGGCCAGAACAGATAAAGTGATTACTACTATTCTCTTATCTGTGTTTCCTTGCTCTTAAATTGATTTTGTGTTGTGTACCTATCTCAATAATGAACTCAGGATTGATAGGAATCGCGTTATATATCTTGGCAAATCAATCATGTCAGACTGCTGGAACATTTCTGCAATGGACATAGATCATTGGCTATAGTAAAGTTCTCCAAGTGTATTGTAATATCCAGGAAACTTTTTAGACTAATATGCCTAGCAATAAATTGAAGACGAATTCATGAATAATGTTTTACTGCAGTTCAGATTTGCTATAGGACGTGTTATATATTTTAATGTACTGATATGCTTTTTCTGCTGGGTGTTTATTATGTTGTACAGCATGTCTTTTCAGTGACATTATATAACAATGTTATTTACTTTAATCACTGTAAAGCATTAATTAAACCTTTTCTCTTTTGCATTGAGCAGCATGTCCCTTTTTCAAATGGCCTTGGAACAAATTGAACTGAAGTCACCCTTGAGTACACTGAGCTGGAGGCCATATGTCTTGGCAGTGCAGAAAACTATGGAGTATATCATACAGGACAACTACCTCAATGATAATACAACAGAAAGTCCTCAGATGGTCATGCAGGCTGTTGAAATCATCCTCTCTGCAATGAACTTTAGCAGCGAGTATATAAATGCTTTGTTGAACACCAGTGACTCCATTAATTCTAATATGTTCTCTACTGACATGCTCATAAAAGAGGTGATCTACAAAATTATTGACATGGGACTGCTTGGAAATTCGCCGATAGTCTATGATCTACTGGAACAGTTGCTAAATGTAGAGAACACAAGCCTAATCTTTGAACAAATCATTGGACTGGCCAACTGGTACAGTACCACTGAAGACACTGGGGTATATTTTGCCATGCAGTTCCTGCCCGAATTATATGACTTGGTGAAGGTAATACTGCCGACTGTTGACCAGCTGACATCCCTTCTGCCATTTTACTCTGGCCCCCTCGTTGATCTTGCTGGCAATGCCTTGTACATGCTCAGACAACTCACCAGCACCAATAACCTCTTTGTCCCTATAGACAATTACCTCAGTCCTCTCCAAATGCAACTTGCTCAAGTACAAAATCCCTGGGATCTTGTGTACCAAATGAGATATAACAGAGAAGTGGGTCAATATGTGAGGAGAGAGCCAGTGGATGATTTCTTGGATCTCATTGGGATTGACTACCAAAACTTATTCCAGGTCCTTTCTGCCCCACTCAGCCCTGAAGAAACATTGGAGACTATGCATGTTTTCTTTGCAAATCCTGACCTTGCTGTCATACTGAAGGGGATATCCCAGGGAAGCGAAGATGAGACCATTGACAAAGCCCTCGGTGTTTTATCCTATTTGACACTTCCAAACAATGGGCCAAACTTTATGGAGATGTTTTCGCAGATCACTACTGAAGGGTGGAATCAGAATAGCCTGGATAACATTTGGCAGTTGGGAGAAAGTGTGAGCAGAATGATCAATGTTTCAATGATACTTTCACAGGAGTCTTCACTGAGCTTAGGTCAGAGAGTTGAAGAGATGGTTGAACAGCTCATTTCTGCAGCATCATATATTGTCGCCCAGCAAAGTAATGACACTAGCGATACAATCTTCACAGCTATTAATGACATCCTGTCACAGGATCAGCAGGAGATCACAAATATCAGCTCTCAAGCCCTGTTATACTTTCAAGACATTATCTCTTCCATGTCTGCAGCGGGGTCCCAGAATGACCTTGCGTCCTACGTACAGGCAATAAACCAAATTGCTGATGTTTTTGGATCTTTCCTTCCTCCTCAGGATGCTGTTTATGTTAACATATCTGCACAGATGCTGGAAGCTTTTGCATTGCTTGAGTCCAATCCAAGAGATATGGAGAATGTACTGTTGTCACTTAATGAGATTGCTAATTGTCTGAATCACACCTTTACCCTGTCTGGTATGACCCCTCTTCCAAATGGGCAGCCCATCCAGGATATCATGTATCCTTTGATCCTGAGTAGTGCCTTAGCCACAGAAATCTTGTTCAATCTTTCTGCCTCAAACTACATATTCAATAGTAATGTAGAACAGGTCATAATATTGAACCAGACATTTGATCAGATGACCTCTATTTTCCCAGTGGAAGTACAGGAGTACCTAACCCCTCTGAAATCAGCCATCTTCCTTGCCCTTTCTAATATGACTAGTACAGCTGAAATAAAATCTGCCTTCTTTGGAATCTCCCAAGAAGTTACCAAGTCACTCCTGGCATCACTAAATATAACTGAAAATCCTATTTCCATTGGACTGACTTCCGGGAGCTTAGCTAACTTCCTGTTTGCTGTGTCAAGTGAGGTGTCTACGAGTCTCTATGATGGCCTAACAACAGATCCTTCTTCCATGCAGCTGCCAAATGTGCTCAATTCTGTAAGCGAGGTTATGATGTCCTTGTCTTCAGTACTACCCACAGAAGCCCAGCAATACCTTAACATCTCTCTAAACTTCATGAAGACAATAGACATCATGAACAACAGCAGCACTACAGGGAACATAGAAGATGCAGTAACCATGTTTTCTAGCTCTATCCAAAGTGTTCTTGCTGCCATGCCAAATAATAGCATGGGCATCACAGAAAACATCACTGTCGACCTGGAGCGCACCCTGAATATGTTCCTGATGAACTTCCCTGCAGGCCAAGACCCTCTATCTCTAAGTGCTAACATGACTCAGCAGATCCTTCTTACCATCCAGAGCTTTCTCAGCCTGGCTAACAACAGCTCAGAACTGGATCTAACAAGGATCATTTTGGAGGCTATTGAGATGAACACTGGCCCTTTGCTGATGATGAACAACAATAACTGGACTGACAAGTGAGTTCCTTTGAAGTAATGCTACACTGGCACTGGTTATGAAGTTTTAACGAGATGGGGTAGCTTTCAGGTTTATTAATCTGTTCTCATACTTTCTGCCTGCCTAGCATTTACCCCAAATAACTGCTTACATCTTCAAAAGCAACACAGATCCATAAGCGAACAGAGGACTCATTTGAGTTCATGGACATAAATTAACATAATCGATCCTGGCTTGACTCATTTTTAGAACACAGTATGCACAAATAGCTGTAGAGCATTATGACTGAGTTGAACTAAGTGAAAATGCTGAAAAGCACTTTTGGTGAACTAATAGAACACATTCTTTTATTCCTTCAGCCTGAGACTGGTGCTGACCAACATTGCTGACAGCCTTCCAAACAACCTTCAGTTTGGTCCTCTCAATAAAACCATCATCAGAAGTTTGGCTAGTGAGTCCGAAGGTACATAAATTGATTTGCCTCCTTACACTTTCAGTACCCCTTTTCATTCTGAAAATATGAATGAAGTTCTAACTCATTCTCAATGTCAGCAGCCATATTTGGCTAATTTCATTTTGTCGTAATGGTTTGAAACCAATTTTGTCATTCACATTCAGCTCTGTTTCAATACACCATTTCTCTGCATAATTCTAATTTGTCTAGCTGATAAAATGCAATCAACATGGGCACACTGTAAATGACTCAGGCACTTGATTTCTCCATGGAATAAATCTACTTTCATGGTTCCTCTAATCCTCATATATCTTAAACAGTGTGTGCCTATAGTGCTTTATTGTTTTCCAAATATAAGATTTAATATTATTCGTAGCAATATTGTACACAATAGGCTTAATGTCAGCTTTGCAAAATACTCCATAGTAAGCCTTGAGGCATTCGGCCAGACTCCAAGAGAAAGAGAGAAAGCTCCTCTGCATCCTTATTAAATCTCATTACTGCAGTCAAATTCTATCATGCCTCTCTTTCTCTCTCTGTCTTTGTGTCCATCTCCCCCTCTCAGTTTCTGCTTCCACAGAATGTTTTCATATTCTTCAGCATATAGCTGTTATTGCAACCCAGCTATATGTAATGCATTTTTCTCCACTAGTTTAAATACATGATTACGCTATATTGTAAATATATTTGAGTTTTTAGTTTCATAGTCTCTGGAGTATTGATTGATCTCTATTGCACTCTTCCCTTGATTAATAAAAGTGTTGTCTTCCTTCTGCTGTTTTTACTTATCAGTGCTTATGTTTTATTCCAGATTTCATTTTCTTACAAGTGTCAGATCTTTTTGTTATTACTGGAGGTGTTGGAGCTATACAGGCACAAAGCAGCATATAAGTTCTGCCCTGTTTTTTGTGCCAGTTTTCTTAGGGGGAATTTTTTAGCACATCATTTGCCGCTTGCTGCACTGTGAAGTTGCTCTGAAAGTTGAGTTAGGTGGTAGTAATGATTTCTGTAGGGAGTCTGGGTTACTCAATGTGTCAATGTGATAGCTGATTTTTTTGTTGTTGTTTTCTCTTTCTTCTGTGTTCTGTCTATTTCCACAGAAAATCTGAATCATTTGCTTCAGACAGTAAGCACAGCCTCTCAACTTATCTCAACTAGCTGGATGAATGACAGCTTTGGTGTTTTACTGGACCAAATGCAGACACAGGTCAGAATTTAAAACTACAAATTGTTGATCACAAAACTGTGGGTGATGTATACAAGAATGTGTCATGCACTATATCCAATAGGGTTATGCTATAAACAATGATGAAGGATCATGAAGCCATAGGGTACAGCATCTTTGCTTTACATTTAGAGAGTGATTACTGTCATTTAAATATTTTGCTTCAAATACACCATGCACCATCACTTTTTGAAATAACAGGTTTTTGATTTTTTTTAAACATTGAATTTTTGGTTGCAATCCTTTACTGCTGTTTGAATAATGTTCCAAATAAATAATGCTGAGCACTTAATTTTTGTCCTTCTGAAGGGTAACATTGTGGCACAAGATGAACTTACATCAAGTCCCTTCAGTGCAATTCAACCTGAAAAAATGATTTCTGGGACAAAAAACGAATAGCACATAAATCTGTTTTTAGCAGTATATTGTAAATGTTTTATACTACAAACCATAAGGTACATTTCCTAGTTTGTGGGACTCTTTAACAAAAAACATTTTGCAAACTGCATGTAGTTATTGTATGATAAGCTATAATAAGATTCAGATGGAAAATTAAAAATTACAGTGGACAAACATTTGAAAAATCTTACTCCAAAAGTATCTTATGTAACCAAATTGACTCTACTGCACACAAAGAATTTAAATATGTGAATTACTGTAAATGTGATTATATACTTATTCATAGATTGCTACATTCAAAAATTTTAATATTGTGAAAAGCTTCTGTTCAAAATTTAAATCAGAAAGGTAAACTGTCATGTTTTATTCATGTATAGTGACATATTTCAAGCCTTTTTCAAAACTGATGATTAGTATGGCTTATAACTCATGAAAATCAGAAATGCAAAATCTAAAATTATTAGAAAATGTAACTTTGAGGTTGAGTATATCACTGTTCCAACAATATGTTACATGTAATGAACATAAAATACAAACCGGATTCCAAAAACGTTGGGACACTAAACAAATTGTGAATAAAAACTGAATGCAATGATGTGGAGGTGCCAACATCTTATATTTTATTCAGAATAGAACACAAATCACAGATCAAAAGTTTAAACTGAGAGAATGTATCATTTTAAGAGAAAAATATGTTGTTTCAAAATTTCATGGCGTCAACAAATCCCAAAAAAGTTGGGACAAGGCCATTTTTACCACTGTGTGGCATCCCCCCTTCTTCTTACAACACTCAACAGATGTCTGGGGACA
>BRDA01087443.1:0-17847 GCA_036984385.1 Crenuchus spilurus
CTTCCAGCTGTTCGTTATATGCTCAATTTCCTTTTTCCAGCCACTTATTGCTACTTGTCCCAACTTTTTTGGGATTTGTTGATACTGTGAAATTTGGAATCAACATATTTCTCCTTTAAAATGTTACATTTACTCAGATTAAACTTTTGATCTGTCATCTATGTTCTATGTCCACATCATTGCATTCAGTTTTTATTCACAATTTGTTTAGTGTCCCAACTTTTTTGGAATCCGGTTTGTAAAACACTAAATGGGTTTAGTGTTGACAAATTATATTAATGTTCAAAAATACAAATATTGATTTATCTAAAAAAGAAAATAAAGCATATAAATAAAAAGAAAATAAAGCAATTTATCTTTTTGCTCTTTAAAGCAAAAATATGTCTTATCCAATAATGTGTCAATCGGTGTTAATTTTGAGAGGTGATTTTGATTTAGTTTTAGTCTTAGTCTTCTGACTAAAATGTATATTAGTTTTAGTCAAATTTTAGTCATGTAGTTATTGTTAGTTGTAGTCTAGTTTTTGTTGACGAAAAGTGAAAACATTTTAGTCTAGTTTTAGTCATTTAAATGTTTAAAATATTAAACTAATTTTAGTTGTATTTTTTAGTTATACTATTTTACATTAGAGCTATTTTAGACTGCTTGCTGTTATTTTAATAAAACAATAGTCTTTAATTTTTGTTATTAGTTGGGTTTCTCCGGTGTGCTGGCATTTTCTCATTTCTTTTACTGGTTCCTGTTGGCTAACATTAACTTGCACTTAACGTGGACTACCACGGCTTACATGCCTTTCCTCTTCGTTTCGTTATATGACTGTGTGTGTCTTACAGCTCCAGTTAGATGTGTTTGTGATCTATTTAATCTAAACACCTAAGATAATGATAACAGATTACACATTTCCTCTTTATACACTGAAAAATTCAAACATGAAACATGAAACATATCAGATATACATATTCATCACCGTTAGCCAACTAGTTAACATCTAGCTAGCTAGCTACATTAGCTACGTTAGCTTACCTTTTTGTAAAGCTCGTGGTGGTGAGAACTGAGGACCTCTTGAGGTTTGTAGTGTTTTTCCCAGTTATTTTACATCCACAAACTTTGCTCTGTTTTGTTTTGTGTGGCAGCAAAAGTGAAATTACTCCATAAATCGCTTCTTTTCCGTCCAAGCTGCGGCAGTGACGTCAGCACGTTGTGTTGTTAAACTGCACCACTGTGACAGGGGAGCTTAACGTGCTTTGACAAAGTCAGATGTGCGGCAGGTTTATTTTTAAACGTGGATTACTGGACAAAAACATTATTTTTGTCCTTCTGTGACATTTTCGTTTTGTTTTTATTTGTCGATGAAAAGTCTAATACTTTTAGTTATAGTTTTCGTTTTAAAATATTAGTTTTTATTTAGTTCTTGTCTCGTTTTCGTCGTGAAAAAATGGTCGTCAACGAATATTTTTCTTCATAATTATTGTTAACGAAATTAACACTGGTGTCAATGTGATTAGTCAATGGATTAATGAGCAGCATACACAATTAGCCCTAAAAACATATACTTAATATCTCAGTAGTTCCTCCTATTCAACAATATAGGACCACAAATGAGACTTTAGCTGCTCTGTTCCAGAGAAAATGACCTTAATTTAGTACAGATCTCAATTAAGTCTCAGATTGTGCCCAGATCTGTCAAAATAATAACACTCATGTTTACTAAAAACAACAGTCTCTATATGAACTCAGTCATTTCTCATCCAATGCTAACAGTCTCACTAAAAATCTCAATTACATCTGCTGAGCCATGAAAGAGAAACATTTGATCAATAACAATTTGGATGATACAACTGTTAGATTAGGAAATGACCAATCTTAGCCTTTTCTTTTCCAACCTGAAAGCAAAAGCATAAACACAAGCAGCAGAAACAGGTGTAACACATGCATAATTTCCAGTGGATTAGTTGATGAAATTATATATGCCCTCCATCTGTTCATGGATTCAAATTTGGAGCCAGGCTTTACATTTTTCGTGCATAAATACAACATATTTCATTTGAGCTGCGAACAAAGAAGCCAAAATGATATTTATGCATTTGAACCCAGTGAGGTATTCAACAGAAACACAGAAAGTACAGTTTTCAAGGACAAAACATCTGGTGCCAGTACAGATCATGCTAATGCATGTATCTATACGATATATCTGCACATTAAGAAAATGACTGAAATGTATACACATAAATGTTTACACTTTTCAGCATCCTTTAGGCCTGTAATTTCCATATGCAAAAATAGTCAGAAGTATTATATTTCATTTCAAACGCATTCCTGTGTTCACCCTTGGAAGTCACCTTATTGCTGGTGATCACAAAAGCATGTTGTATTTTTCTATCAATTTTACAGGAATTATTTATCATTCAAAGATTACTGCAGTCCTCTGAACATTTACACTGAATTTAAATGCACATGCCATGGAACATTGTCTGTGCTTGTTTTGAAGAAAAACAGTTATATTGTATATAGCATTGTTCAAAATGAGCCATTCACTTCAGTCCATACTCTTCAAATGGAAAACTAAACTGCCAAAACAGCCCGTTTCAAAATGACAGTTTTTGTGATGTCACAGAAACCAACACATACAGTGTATACACTCATCCAACATGTGCAGGAATAGCCCTGCGTATAAACAATAAAGTGTTTCAAAGTGTTTCAGCCCGCAGTAATTTTTTAATGAGGCACAATAACGAGCAGCCAATTAGATTAGAGATCATTTACATATTAGTCTTAAAGGCACAGTAACAACACCCCGGTTAATTCCTGGTGATGAACATAGGTTGAAAAATGATCATGTCTTGTTTTTCATGTTAGAGTACAAATGAACATCAGAGAAAATGTTAAAAATGTAGGATATGTGTCCAATAAATCTAATCTCTTACATAACGGATGTTATACAGTAACTAATCATGCAATTGTGTAATTGTACGTCACACCATTTTAAGATATCAGCTGAAAGAATGTACTAGCATGTCAAAAAATAGAACATTGTGAAAATGTTCACTGTTGTTCATCATTTAAATCAAAAAGATAAACTGTGATATTTGTTATATTCATTATGTAAAGTGGCCTTTTTTGTTTACCTCTTGGTCAGTATGGTTTATAGTTCATAACAATTAGATCTCTACAATCTCAAATGATTAGAATATTTATATTCATTATATAGACTAAGTTACCATTCAGTATATGTCACTTTATATGTAATGGCTATAAAATATATGACCGTTTACCTCGTTAAATTACAGCACAAATGAACATTTTCATGATATTCACATTTTTGATGCACTAGTAAATAATAGCTCCTGTCCTGACGGGAATCGATTGGTCACAGTCAGATTTCTGGAAAAGTGAAAAATGAAGTATCATCAGGCCTTACACTGCAAACACAACTGCTTAAAACATATAAAAACACTGCCAATTAACCCCAAATGCACTCTGTGCCTCCAGTCAATCCAGTGTGTCTTTTGTAACCAGAGGTCCAAGAATAATTTCAATTGGCTATATTCCCAGGGATACTCTTCAAAAAGGTGATGCGACAGGGTCTCTATATAGGAACTGTGAGTTTAGACAGCCTAACCCACAGGCCTCAGAGCATATGTATGTCATGTCTTACCTAAAAAAGTACTGTTAAAAGCAAATCACAGAAGAGAATACAGGGCTGAGAGCTGAGGATAACTCAGTGTTGTTCTAACTATAACCTATAAAACAAAGAACATTTATCTAAACCTGCATACCAACATCTGCATGACTGTATATGTTTTATACCTTGACCACAAAAATAAAAATAAAGCTGCCAAAATGCTTCTTTGGAGCGATTTCACTCCATGTTCCCTAAAGCATTTTTCAGATAGATACTTCTTTATAGGAATACTCCATCGTTTTTTCAACCTAATATTTATCTGCCACATCTGTAGCATATGATCAATGACCATGGACTATAATTTAGACACATGTCCCTGCAGTAAAAGAGCAGAAAGCCATCGACTCAGAACACTAGTGAGAATGAAAGCCAGTGGGTAGTGTTCTGAGTGAATTAGTTTTCTGTTTTTAATGTCACTGAGTCTGAGGTAATCAAAAGGCTACAGATGTACCAGATAAGAGATGCTAGTTGAAGATGCAAAATTTTTCCTTTAATGAATCATTAAAGAAATGTTCTTTAATGGAATCAACAGAAACAACTCTGAAGGATGCAAACTTGGTTCTTTTATGGCACCAACATTTCAACCACTGAATATTTAGGAACAAATAAAGAGAAAATTCAGAAATAAATAAAGAGAAACATAGATTAATACATTAGAATAAGCTGAAAAATTAGCCCATAATATACATCTATATAGAAAAATCAATATGCCCACAATAGTGTGCCACTATCTAAAACTTTACTATTGATTTCAATAAGAATGAATATTATCAACACTCAGCAGCTCCTGTGCCAGTCAGCGCAGAGGCATTCAAATAGTTTACACAGCAACAGCGACAGTGTCAGGATGTTAGGTACAAGGGACATTAGACAAGAGATTTGTCTAATTTTAAAGAGGAGGTCTGACACCTAATGCCTTCCACACTTAAGCTTTGATATACCATCTGAAGTCAGGTCATCCCACCCACAACAAAGCAACAGAAGAAAAAAGGAAAAGACCCTGCAAGCCCTTTTTAGAAAGGGTGGACATTTTTACAAACAGCACCTTATATAAGGAATGTTGTATTTTATATATAACATAACGTTTGATGTGGTCCTGTTAAAAAAACAAAGACAATTCTGTAGTAGATATACAAAGTGGTATACAAACCTGCTTACAGTCCTGTCTTGATAAACCTGCCCTGGTAATCTTTCTCACCCACTGCAATAAGGCTCTACAACAAGTCTGCTTACTGTAGAGACAGTACTGATCTCCTGCTGACTGAACTGTGTTGAATACAGTGTACAGTATTCTTCTGTGGATAGACACTGTAATATATCATAACCTGTTGAGATACTTTTCTCTTTAGACTGCTAATATTGTAAACACTGCTTCATAGTTTCATTCTCACTATCCACCTGCTTACATACATCTATATACATCTACAGGGTGTCCCATTTGCTTTTTTACCCAAACAATCGTGAAAAACTATTATATTAATGAAGATATGAATATGAAACTAAATATTAACTAAATATTTAAATTTAGAGGATAACTGCACAGTAAATCTGTCAGTGTTAAATCAACACTATTAGAGTTAAATGAACACTGAGAGTGTCAAAATGTAACACTCTTAGTGTTAAATTAACTCCAATAGTGTTGATTTAACACTGGCAGATTTACTGTGTGAGGACTTTAAAGTCTCACTGCAGCAGCAGGCGACCGATGGAGCCGGCTGGACAGGCGCCGGCCTCTACTCCGACAGCCGCAGATATTAACCCGTCTACCTGCACTGTAATCAGGCATGTCAGTATTTTTGACACAGACTGAGGTATTTAACCCACATTTCAGCACCAGATCTTTTATCTAATGTATCCATCTACAGCTTTGTGGTCACTGTTAAATGATGTCCTACAGCAACTCACATGATATGACTCGTGTGGTATAGTGCTTTTAGTAAACAAAATGCATTGTCACTAAGTGCTTCCTAGCTCATAACCTGCCAATAGCAAGCTATGCCATTTGCAAACAAGTACATGCTGTCTCGTTACGCCCAACCGCGGCTCAGAATAGTTGAATGAATTCTGCAGTACTGACAGAGGATAATCACATCAAAAATAATGGACTCTGTGAACCATACTCCTTCAATATGTGGTTAGAGATGCACTGATGTGACCATGTGTTAATCAATATTTCCATTTATCTTCTGCTTCTTACCCTGATATGTTGGGTTTTTAATTTAATCACAAAAGAAGACTTGACATGTCAAATCAAACACTTCTGCTGTGAAACTGAACACCGTTTCACCTCTGCAGTCATCTTTTACTTTGGGGTTAAAAAGGCATTGTGTTCCACACAATTACAATCACACTCTGAAGAATATGGTCTAAGCTGCTGCATTACCATAATAACTACAAATAACAGTCCTTTTACATTCATCATTAGAGTTTTTTTTACATTGTGATGGACGTCTTCACATAGAGGACATGAAGCATATTCAACACATAGGGCCAAAACACAAAAGGGCCCAACATTAAAATTCAGTCCATAAATAACCTTAAGCACTACTTTTTAACATGAAAAGGGAAAATAAAATAGATGTTATTGTTGTGTTATGTTGTTTATGAATCAGCAGACCAGTCCAGACATCAAAAACATGAACACTAACACATTTATCCAGCAAGCCACAGGGGTCAGTAGGGACACAGGGCCTCAGAGGACATATTGCACAGTGACGGTGTGTAAAACACAAGTTTGGAGCTTATCAGAAGGATAAAACACACTCTCACAATCTTTTTCACTGATGAGGTGCAGAAGTAATAGCACTGTGGGAACATTATGCTTTACATTCTGTTGAAAAACTGTCAGTAAGAATATTTTTGAGTCTTTCAGCAAATGAATAGCCATAAAAATGACCACAGTGCTTTCATAGACCTCCATGACACAGGCAATAAAATTGCCTGGAAACAAAATCCTATAAATGATAGTGCTGCTGTCACAGTTTATCTGCCTTCTAAGTTTGCCTTCTCACTGTCTTCAGCAAGCCCTGACTGTTTACATTGTGTTATAGTCTCTTTGTTATTGTTTGGCTATTAGCCCCACCTGTGTCACACACTTTATTATCTACGTCACCTGATTCCTGTTTGTGACCATGTCTGCGATCAAAACAGGAAGTTTAGCCAGGTAAAAAATTATCTAGTGTTTTTGCCAATTAACCAATCCCATCTGTTAGAGGCTCTCCCCATCATTTTGTACTGTCCCTGACTCTAGGAGGGTGAAGACAAGCACAAGTCTCCTTCCTGTTCAATAAGAAAAGAGCAGCAGGACATTCCTGTTAGATAAAAAGTTGGGATTATTATATCTGGCTAAGTTAGAGATCCTGCTTAGTGGAATGTCCCTTGATGGTTTTGTTTAGTTATAATGTTGAAAAAAAATTATCAACAGGTGTCCTTTGGCCAGTGATGCCTACTTTTGCATAAGTCTGCATGCAAATGCATTTGTAATATAAATCATATAAATGTTCAGTGTAATATATTCAGTTGCCTACACTGTACCAGTCAAAAATGCATCTCCTTTAATGTTTTCATTCTTTTTTCCTAAATAAAAAGTTATTTTAATGTCAAATATAAACATGTTCTGGTTTGTTTACTTGTTTGTTTACTAAATAATTACAGATGTGTTTATTCATAGTTTAGATGACTTTAGTATTAATCTACAATGCAGAACATTTTTAATAATGAAAGGCGTACTCTCATACTTTTGACTGGTACTGTATTTCTTACCAAATCTTCGCAAATTAGCACTTTTGTAAGCTTACATGATCTGAAACGTTTCCCTTGTGGTCAATATATGACTTTTATCTTCATTTAATACACTAAATCAAAATACAACGTCTTCTTTACGTCAAGATGAAGAAAATGCTTGGTAAAGCATAATAAGTATGTGACTGTCCACATTCATTTAAATCCAAATTCAAGAGCTCACTGCGTCTGTTGAATAAGTACACTTTAATTGCCTCTATGAAGCCTCACTGTTGTTTTGATGCACGCACTCGAGTCTGTGAGCTGGTGCAGTCATATGAATATGCATCAGCGGATTGCTTCATAAGACAACACAGTGCATTTTTTATTGCTATAATATTTGTGACACTTACGTCTGATTAAAACAGTCATACTGTACAGTCTTACACTCAATTGCAACATGATAATGAAAACACTTTCAACTTTTCTGTGTGTACGTTTTGAGTAATGGGTAATATATCTTAGTTGACAGTTCTATCATGTTTGGTGTCATACCAAATCATGGCGTCTCCTATCACAGCACCGCATCACAGGAAATCTGAGTGAAAATTAATACGTTGCTTCATTGGTTAGGAGAACTCTTGCTCAGTCATGTTTTTTCTCTCTCTCTCTCCACCCAGACAGAGAATACCCTGAGATATACACGTGCATGTCAACTAAGCCTTGTGTTTCGTATTCATAACTGATTTGGAAATAAAGGTCTTTCTATTAAACATGCTGTAGCCCTTGTAGTACCAGAGACTAATGCTAACCTCCAGCCCACTCCAATGGCTAAGATACCATTAAGGTCGGAGTTGACTTATTCATGTAAACACCAAAGCAGTCCAAAACACAGAGAGCATAAATGATGACCCTGGCGACGCACATCATGCTCTGTGGAAAGGGCTTCCCTCAGCATGAAGTATTTGGAATCCAAAACACCATGAGCATATTCATCAAAGCCATCATATCCAAGCATGTTACCTTGTGCTCCTATAACTTGGCAAGAGCCACTTTAGCTTTTTTTGCTTTTTTTACAGCCGTTTAACAATGATCCACAGATCAGCTGTGTGCGGGAATCAGCACTAAGCCTCTGCGTCGCACCGTGACCACTCTATGACTGTGGTCTGAACCGGCAGATTAAATGTAAGCACGCCGGAAGCCCATTCTGAAGCGTATCAGCATTCTGCACATCTCTGTCCTCTATCCACGGCTACCTTCCATCCAAAATGAAAATGAGCATAATTAGCTCCCATGAGCCAAAGAGCGTCATAGTGAGAGGCAGCGCAGGCATGGACAGCAGGTCGCCTTCTGGTGTAGGGCCACCAAAGTGGCTGCACATGCCAGAGGCAAAGGCACCCTTTTGGGGGGAAAAAATCAATCAAAACTGCTTTTGGAAGTAACTTAACCATCAGATTTGAACACATCTATGGAGAAATTCACCTTCCAACAACAGAATAGCTCTTAATTTTTCCATTCAACAAGAAACACTAGACATAACAAAGTGACAGACAGTTTGTAATAGGCGTCAGGATCTTCTGGGGGTTCAAGCGAATGGAGCGGCCGTACGGAACACCAGGCACGCTTTTGCCAGCAAGCCCGCTCCGTATCAGGAATAACTTATTTTCTAGTTTGTTTTCCTGTGCTGCTGACAGCTAGCAGAGTTCGCCGTGCCAAAAATCACCAACTGAGTATTCGAGGCATGTGCGCTTGTCAACCATCCCTTTTGATATCACGTCATGTAGTGCTCTTGTCTATCACGCCGGATGCACCTTGCTTCTCAATTGAGCATGGCATAGAACCTGCATGACTGAGGATCTCCAGCAGGTCAGCAGATTTAGGATTCTTACGTATGTAAACACGAGATGACTGCAAGATACAGGGCTTGTCAGTCAGTCGTCAAAACCAAACATCAGAATTAAGGTTATCAAAGGAGCCATGCAATGTATATTGTTTGTCATTTGTTATTGGCTTTTGTGATACCATTATAAATATGCAAATGAGTATCCAGACCAATCACAGTTCCAGATGAGTGGTTCTGTGGTTTACTTTTGGAAAGTAGATTTGGAAAGCCAAACCAAACCAATGTTCACCAAATGACAATGGCATCAAGGACCCTGAAGCAGTTTTGTTATCCTGTACCAGTGCCCATATTAGGAACGCCAAATATTGCTACATGGCACAAAAATGACTAAAGTAGCAAGACGCTGACTGTGCATGCACACAGAGGATTTTGACCTTCACATTTAACCCATCTGTGCAGTGAAACATGCATGTATGCACACTAGCGAGCACACTTGCCTGAAGCGACGGGCAGCCCTATCCACAGCACCCAGGGAGCAGTTGGGGATAAGTTGCCTTGTTCCAAGGACACTTCAGTCTTATCCTGTAGGTTCAGGACCAAGGAGCCAAGGCTGCTCCCTTTACAAATGTGCTGGTTACGTTGCTCAGTATTATCCTATATATTCAGTTGCCAGTGTTTCATAATGGACTTTCACACATCTTTTCAAAGTGGTGGATTCTTTGTATTTTGACTGCTAAATGACCTCATTATTCAGAAGATCCAGTGATATTCTGACAATAAATATACACCAGAAATGTGCTGGGTTTGGGACGTTTTTGTTTAGAACAGGACATTTTCAGTCGCAATTTCTCAAAATGTCATTTATCCAGAAAATGGCAGATTGATGGACGGCTTAAGTGCTCAGTCTTATTGTAATATAATCGCAGTACTAGCATTTCATCCATATTATACATATCTTAACATGGACTGATACAGCCCGGCTGTTACTAAATGATCTCACCAGATGAAAAACTGAGAATGATTCCCCATAATCTCAACTACACAGTGTCTAATCCATGTTAAGAAGAACACAATTACTTTATGCTCTCAAAACATTTCGACAGGACGTGCGCCTGCGATAAACAATTTGGAGCAGTGTTGTCTTTTGTCTCGTCCTGGCAAAAATTCAATTCATAGGAGACATGAGCTGTGTACAGCATTTCTCTACATGACAAGCAGAGGGATTCAACCCCCGTTACCCAGCCCTCTGTTGTGCTGCGCACTTTCGTGTCGGATCTCCTTCAAAACCAGCCCGGCACAGTGTTGGAAGTTTTTAATTAAATAAATGATCATATTGCATTGGCACACGGCCAAAACTTCCATACAGCATGCAAATCTGTGAAACCTTTGGCTGAGGGAATAGAGTGTGTTTAAAGCACTTCCCATCTGGAGGCCTTGTGCAAACACACGGTTGCTCATAATTTGCACACCAGTGGCTACTCAGCGAGCTGATATATGGTGGGTGCAGCAGGAGCTGCTTACTGACGACTCCTCATCCTCACATCAAGGCTTTAAACACGTGTTGCTTTTCCAATAAGGTGAGAAGAAATGTTGCTGGTGAGAAATCATGTAGGCCTTTGTGCTAATGGTGCAGCGCTGAAGTTAATTACATACACCTTTTTACTTCAAAACAAGACACATTAACCTCTTGAATTACTTCACTACATACCCGACTCAGTAGCTTCATAATGGTTACTGAGTAATTCACAGACACTACTGCTTAAAAAGCAATGAATAAGTCAACACAGTCAAAAGGGTTTCATTTAAAATGTGTCAAATAGCTGCACATAAAATGTTACATCCATGTATCTGCAGTCTTTCTCTTTAAAGTCATGGTTTTCCAATTCGCTCCAAATGTAGTCAAGATATATCCTGAGTCCAATTTTTGCTTCTTTAGTTCAGAAGCTGCAAATCCATGCTGCTCTCAATAGTCACCAAAACAGCCCAGTAATTAAATAAAAATAATCATAATATCTCTCAAATGTTGCTCAAATTGCATCCAGATTTTTTATGTTGTTATGTTGTTTGGGACACATTATGATTTACTGTGTGCTTTATCACTGCAGGCAGCTATTTCAGACAGCAGCAGGGCTGGTAGGAGACTGACCTCCAATCAGATTTCTCCATAATTGTGTGAGCCATCAATGCTGAAAATGATTTTATATCAGCACTTCCTATTCACATTTTTTTTTTCAATATGGTGCATCAACTAGGCTGTGAGACACATTCTGAGTTAAATACAGTGGTAACCCTACTTAGGAGCATCCCTACTAACGAGTATTCCAGGTAATGAGTCGAGATCTCGAAATATTGTTGTTCCAGGTAACGAGTAAAATTCCAAGTAACGAGTAGCCTAAATTAGTTCAAGTATGCTAACCGCTAGGGGCGCGGCGGTCGTAGCATCCCCTAGATGCTACTGTAGAAGAAGAGGTCAGTCATTACCTTTGACCGCTGTCCAGTGAAAGTGAAAGTGCTAGTGAAAGCGACACAAAGACAGCAAAAGGTAGTGAACAAGAAAGTTAGATACATTTTACTTTTACTTTTCATATGATAAGTGTAACCATGCCATACACGTACGCCCGTCCTCCTGTCCTCCTTAGCCACCAGCCTACACGAGCGTCGTCGTCGTCTCGTTTATGTTTTAACAACCCATATAAACACATTATTTAGCATATTAAAGTATACTGTATATTGGCCGGCTGACACGGATTAATCAGTTTTACATGTATTCTTATGGGGAAAATGCATCCAGCTAACGAGCAAACCAGCTAACGAGCTCAGCTCCTGCACGGATTAAACTCATAAGTAGGGTTACCACTGTAACTGGGCTATTTAGGTGACTACTGAATCTAGTGTTTGTATTGTTAGCATCACCACTTCTAAACTAAAAAAGTATAATTTGGCCTCCAAACCTGTTTTGTCTCAATTATAATATCTGAGGTAAGTGGGAAAACATGATCCTCATCACCTTCTACAGAGGAACTGTACAGAGTGGACCTCCCAGCTGTATTACAGTATGGTTTAGAAACTGCATGCCAGATACCACGTGTGGTGAGGACAGCTAAAAGATCATAGAGGCCCCTCTCCAATCCATTCTTCACATCTTGGATATATGATATCCAGCTTGTCTTTGCACCAGGACCTGTAAGAAATGAAATTTCCCGAGTGCCTCAACAGAAGGTGCTGACACTATCATCAGAGGATCGTGAGTCTGAATCCCAAAGTCGTGCTGCTTGACATCGACTGCCAGGGCTCAAAAATGCAAATTTGGTGTTCTCTCTGGGTGGGTAGATGGCGCTGTCTCCCATGCACTACTACCGTGCAATGTTGGCTGGTTCAGTAGTCTGCCAGCTGATCCATCTGAGCTGGTGTTCCTGCACTTTCATTGGTTGTCAATGACGCATCGGCAGCACTTAGAAAAAAGGTGGTGGCTGACTTCACATGCACTGTGCTAGTCTTCTCCTTGCAGATGGGTGGGTTGATTTGGCTACCATTACAATGGGGGGGGGGGGGGAATTGAGTAAAAAAAGTTAAAATAAAAAAAATGTAATGAAAAGACGTAATCTCAGTCACATGTACACTGTGTGTATTACTGTGAGTTGAGTTGAGATATTTGAGGCGTTTTTGAACTCTTTTATGACAAAACTGTTGTATTTTATCTATACCTAACACCTTTTAATCATGTGAACTCAAAGCTCATTTGAAGTTTTTGAAGTTGTTCAAAATGACATTTTAAATTCAAGTAAACTGTGAGAAAAGCTGGTAGATGCTGGTGAGTAATAGGTGTGCAATGCTAACTAGCCCCCAGTGGTCTTGATTCAGTGCATTCATTAGTATTCTGACATGAATCTTTCAGCTAGTGGGAATGTAAGAAAGTAGCGGCTACTGTGAATATAAGACGTCGTCCATAGAGACCTCCCATAAGGATAAGTTGGGAATAAAATCTGCCTAAGGAAGGGAGAGGTGCTTAAAAAGTCATGATCGGCATCACTGTTACAGCCTATAGCTAATTCTACAGCCATCCATAAATATATTAGTTCCAGTCCATTCACGTTGACTCACATTGCCTGTATTCAAGTTCTCTGTATGCTCAAATGGCAAAAACAACTGTTATTCACATATTCAGTGACATTCATATGCGTAAGGAAAAACAGCCTAGCTTTAAAAAACTTCATCTGGCCAGCAGAGAGTTTGCCTAAGGGAAATAAATGAAAGGTTGAAGAGAGTTCCCCATGCACTGCCGCGGTACCTGAGCACTCAGGCCGGGAGTAAAGGCAAAAACGGATTAGCATATTTATATCATCCAAAGGAAATTTGGAGATGGCATTTTGCACAAGCTGTACAGCAGTATTGTGTTGGTTGATGCAAGAAGCATTCAGGTGACAAGTTTATGCTAAGCTAACAATTTAGTCTGTGAACTGCAATCAGCTTTTAGTAGATCAAAAGAGATAAAAGTTCTTACATCTACAGTATGTAGTTTAATTCATTCACTCATTGCTTCTGCATAGATGTACAGTTGTGCTTAAAAGTGTCTGAACCCTTTAGAATGTTCTATATTTCTGCATAAATATGACCTAAAACATCATCTGATGTTCACACAAGTCCTAAAAGTAGATAAAGAGAACCCAGTTAAACAAATGAGACACAAATATTATACTTACTCATTTATTTATTGAGGAAAATGATCCAATATGACATATTTGTGAGAGACAAAAGTATGTGAAACTCTATGATTAGCAGTTAATCTGAAGGTGAAATTAGAATCAGGTGTTTTCAATCAGTGTGATGACAATCAGGTGTGAGTGGGGACCTGTTTTATTTAAAGAACAGGGATCTATCAAAGTCTGCTCTTCACAACACATGTTTGTGGAAGTGTATCATGGCAGAAACAAAAGGAGATTTGTGAGGAGCTCAGAAAAAGAGCTGTTGATGCTCATCAGGCTGGAAAAGGTCACAAAACCATCTCTAAAGAGTTTGGACTCCACCAATCCACAGTCAGACAGATTGTGTACAAATGGAGGAACTTCAATACCATTGTTACCTCCTCAGGAGTGTCGACCAACAAAGATCACTCCAAGAGCAAGGCGTGTAATAGACAGCGAGGTCACAAAGGACCCCTGGGTTTTCTATTTTGCTGCATCTGGGCCAGGACGGCTTGTCATCATTGATGAACAATGAATTGTGAATTATATCAGAGAATTCTAAAGAAAATGTCAGGACATCTGTCCATGAACTGAGTCTCAAGAGAAGGTGGGTCATACAGCAAGAAAACGACCCTAAACACACAAGTCGTTCTACACAGTAAATCTGCCAGTGTTAAATCAACACTATTAGAGTTAAATTAACACTGAGAGGGTTACATTTTGACACTCTCAGTGTTAATTTAACTCTAATAGTGTTGATTTAACACTGGCAGATTTACTGTGTACCAAAGAACGTTTAAAGAACAGTTACCAGAAACGTTTAGTTACAGTTATTGCTGCAAAGGGGGGGTCACACCAGATACTGAAATCAAAGGTTCACATACTTTTGTCTCTCACAAATATGTCCTATTGGATCATTTTCCTCAATAAATAAATAAGCAAGTATAATATTTGTGTCTCATTTGTTTAACTGGGTTCTCTTGATCTACTTTTAGGACTTGTGTGAACATCTGATGATGTTTTAGGTCACATTTATACAAAAATATAGAAACTTCTAAAACCAAGGCATGGACTCTACAGGTTCTCTGAAGGTGCGCTGTGGTACCTGGAACCAAGATGTTAGCAGCAAATCCTTTTGTGAGATAGAGTTGCAGTGGATCAGACTGAGATCTGGTGAATTTGGAAGCTACTATTGGTAGGTATTCAAGATCAATCAATCAATCAAAATGTATTTATATAGCACTTTTTACAACGTACGTTGTCACAAAGCAGCTTTATATAATTGGCATAAGACAATTTGAATCCAAACACGAAACACAAAAACCCAATGCGAGTAATCCAAAGGCAACAGTGACAAGGAAAAACTCCCTCGAGGCTGGAGGAAGAAATCTTGGGAGGAACCAAGACTCCCAAAGGGGATCCATCTTTCTCTGATCAAACTTCTGAAAGAGATTTACATCATCAGTTAAGTCTGACATGGTGCTTTAGTGTAAAACAGTAATGATATTAATAATAGACGTGATTGGGTCCAAATGCGATCAAAATAATTGTGTAATAGCCTGAAACTTTAGTCTGATCACAGTTTTTGGCTATAACAATCTAGCATTTGTCAAAGTCACTAAGATCTTCACAGCTGACCAACATGACCACTGAGCTTAACATGTCCTAGACGTTCAAATGTGCTGCTATTACAAGATAATAAATGGTGTTTGTGTAATTTGTGAGTGGTCATAATGTTTTGGCTCAAACTTGTTTTATTGTTATCGTGATAAATTATGTCCAAGTTTGCCAAGTCTGACCGGCTTCTGCTTTGAGATAGAGCGCCAAACCCCCTTTGATGAATGAAGATTGGACTGAGAGCCAGGACTTAGGTGAGAGCACAGAAAAAGGTGTGGAGGTGTCTCAAAAAGCTCTGTCACTGAAAACAGAAGGCAGAAATGTAAATTTAGAGGATGTGGAGGAAGGCGGAAGAGTTTCAGCCACGGTCCTCCTCCCAAGCTTTAGCTATTCCATAATTTATTGCAGTGTTTTGTTGTTCAGGGTGGCATTAGTCTGACTTTCCCTGTCAGTGCCAACTTATCAATCCTCTGAAAATCAGAATACTATACCAAAACACGTTCAGTATCATGATATTATAATTGTGTTATATTGCACAGTCTTAGCATGAACTATTCAACCTTTCAAAAGACCTGTTTCCAGTGTCCTCAGGTGAAAACATATCAAAACTTTACCAGTTTAATGCCATTCTATTCTCCAAATGCCGCTGTCTACATCCTCTAAACCTGTTCTCCTTCAAATGGACTGATATTCCATTTCACGATATCAGCCCACGCAGCTGCATAGCGTGGGTTGCTACTGTAAGCGATTCATGCGAATGCCTAGTTACCCAGCAGGTAGGTGCACGGCCCGCACTGGGCGCGTTTCATAATAGACGACTGACTACATTCTTAATATCACAGCCCTTGTCTTTGAGCGATTAGTTTAAAAAGCACAATTCATTCCAGGCACTGTGCAGCACAAATTAGGCTTTGAAATTAGAGAAAATATTAATTAAAGTGGATCTAATTATAAATGTGTTGGGGTAAGGAATTCATGGCACACAGGCTTTTACATGACCTAGAAAAAGAAGATCAAAGGAATTTTGTTCGTGGATTGGAAGTGTTCAATATTTCATGGCGGAATAAAGTTATCTTGAAAGTAAAGGCTGCAGTGGCACACAAAAATGGTGCAGGCTCATGCACCTGGAAATAAAGCTGCATCATACTGGCTCTAGCTTTAGCTGTGTTGTTTGTTGGGGTGTAAGTTAAACGTATACATGACAATGCTTTTGTGCTCATGTAGCCCAGAAGGACCTCCAGACAAAGACAAAGTCTCTAGAGGAAAGCTTCCGTGTAATATGGATGTCCTTACACTCCCTCTCTATTTCTACTCTCCATGTATAAACAATTAAGAGATGATTATTTCATGATGTGACCTTTTCATGAGATGTTTTGCACATTTAATTTCATTCTGTCAAGAAAAGCTAAGCACAACACTGCCCTCAGTGCCCTGCTTCTTCTCATACTAACTTTGCACTAGTCTGAATGATTGCCTAATTCAGGAGCAACACAACAAGAAGAAAAAACTAAATCAATACTCAGGAGTGCTGCTTGCATCAAACACAGTTGCTTCTAATTACACAAAGAACAATGTGCATGTCACAGGCTATCACTGCCAAATACACCATCTACACCAAACACCATCTGACTTTTCCTCAGAAAAGCAATAGCAAGACTGTGGGGTTACATAATATATCATTTCTTCATTTTTATGTCACATTATATATATATATATATACAGGGGTTGGACAGTGAAAGTGAAACAGTTGGTTTTAGACCACAATAATTTATTAGTAGGTGCAGCCAATACAGCGTCAGTTCGTCTTGGGAATGACATATACAAGTCCTGCACAGTGGTCAGAGGGATTTTAAGCCATTCTTCTTGCAGGATAGTGGTCAGGTCACTACGTGATGCTGGTGGAGGAAACCGTTTCCTGACTCGCTCCTCCAAAACACCCCAAAGTGGCTCAATAATATTTAGACACAAAGACTTGCTGTCTTGGTCACAGATGCGCCAGCAAGACGTGCAGCAACAATGTGTCCTCTTTTGAACTCTGGTATGTCACCATAATGTTGTGTGCATTGTAATATACTATATAACTGTGCTCTTACCTGCTAACTGAACCTTCACACTCTGCTCTTACTGGTGCAATGTGACATTAATGAAGATTGGCCACCAGACTGGTCCAATTTAGCCATGAAACCTCCCACACTAACATGACAGCTGTTTCACTTTCATTGTCTAACCCCTGTATAGAGCATATGTGTGGATTTGATTGCATTCAGGCATTAGTGAGGTCAGGATGTTGGATGAACACCACC